>OX460355.1:43539398-43766398 GCA_949786405.1 Onychomys arenicola
TTTGTTCTTGGATCCACCAAGTACACTTCTGAAGCCACAGTCCAGCTTCTGGAGAATTTTCATTCCAGACTGAACATGGTGCTAGCTCCAAATTTCAGGACTGCCTGGAAATTCAGAAGTGTGAAGAATGGCTCTGGGAAAGATCTAGTGCAAAGGACCCCCTAATAATATGTCCTCTTGTGCCCTCTGCCCGCCTCTCTCATGCTCTGTTGGATGTTGTAATTCAAGCTGGCTGTGTCACCTTTCCTAAGGGCATGTGCATTGTCACAGGTGGCTCTAGATCAAGGAATTAGCCTTTGTGTATCTCTAGGTGTCATAACTGTGACTCACTATATACTCTCCCATGACTGTGACATATTTGCTCTTCTAAAAATGCCCTTACATATCTGTGTCTGGCCTCTCTCTAGCCATTCATGTTTCCTTAAACTTGAGTGTAGGAATGGACCATCGCTCTTCCTAGGAGTGTTTGGTCTTGTCTCAGGGCTCACCTGGAGAGCCCCAGTAATTAGCATCTCCAGCCTGATATGTCACTCATTTACCACACATTTGCTAACATCACAAGGGCTGGAACGTATTCTGCTGAAGATTTGAGGTAATTCCTCATTAACTATGGGACCTTTCCTTGTTCTGACAGGACACCCACAACCTCCCACCACACCCACATACTGTTAACAGCCCTGTGAATCCTCCACAACGTGTTTGTTTACACCAGGGTATCTATCTTTCCTCCCCATTGACCTAATTCCCTAGCAAACTTTATTTCTCATGTTATTGATTAGAGGTCTCAAGAAGGGGCCAGTTATTTCCTGGGATGTGTTTGGAACAGAATCTTCTACTTCTCATACATGAAGTAGTGAAAATATTCTAACAAAGCAGAGATCTCTGGCTTTGTAAGGGGGAGGTGCTGAATGTATTCCTTTGTGTTTTTGGGAAGGCTCCTGGAAGGGTAACATGGCTTCTGGTGAATTGCACAAGAGCTAGTTACTAGGTAGCTGAGGGCCATTGGTGGTGACCCTAATAGTCCCTCCCCTGAAGATTATGTTCTATCCTGAAGAGCCCTTGGTGTTCTCTATGATGTTACCAATATTGGGGCAACACCATTGTCTGTGGGTTATTTGATTGGTGCCCACAGACATGTTGGTAAGACTGAGCTGGCTGCTTGAGAGAGAGAATGGAGAACCATAGAGACCAGAGAAGGAAGACGGCCTTCAGACTCTGTAAAACCTGGAGAAATAAATGGTTCTGGGGAGGGCACAGTGAATCCTCAGGTTGGGATGGGATGTTCCTGGAGAAGGTGAACTCGAGCCAGGCCTTCTGGTAGTGGAGCTGGGAGCTTCTGGGAAGCAATGAGCCTATCCTGCTTCTCTGGCTTTCTTAAGAATGGACCCAGAGTCAAGAGTCTCTGATGGTTAGTTTAGGAGAGCCAGGTTGCAGCTGCTTTTCTGGGAACTCTGTCATTTCATGCATAGAGGCAAAGAGGGGCAGGAGGCACAGATTGACCACTGAGCTGTCCCTATCTGGGTAGGGTGTTGCTGCACTTCATCCCAGTGGATTCCTACAGTTTCCATTGATGCCTATAGGAAGGACGTGAATCTCCCCAGACCACACAGCAGATCTTCAGATGCTTTGGTCCTGGGCACATGTGATAAGGACTTGGTGATCCTAAATTCTAGGAACAACAGGACTTACTTGCATCACGTCAGATATGAGCTGACACTGTCCTCCAATTCTACATGGGTTGGCTAGCTTATGCCTTCCAGGGCCATTGGGATGCAATAGTGAGTGAGGCACATGATTATCCACAGTGGTTGAGGACAGAGACAGAGCTCAGGAGCCCCACTTTGAGGATAGCTGCACTGCTGTTTGGAAGCTTCACTGGTCTCCAGCATTCACTTCCTCAGGCTTCTTCTTGGGACTCAGCATGGACTCTCCTGGCCCAATGCCATTCAGGAATACAAGTTCATTTGTCTTCTTCTACCTGCAGGGACTAGTGAGGAGGCACCATCCAAACTCTGCACCTTCACTGAGCAGGAGCAGCAGGAGGAGATGAAAAAAAATAGAGAAACTCACCATCCAGCTACATAACATAGCCTGTGAGAGAGATGAGCTGTGTCTTATCCTGGCCAAATATAGTAACAAGGATTTGAACAACAGGTAGTCATTATGCCCAGTTCTCTGCTGACTGTCTTGACACCACAGTATCAAGTCCAGGTTTCCAGAGGAACAAGAAGCAGAAACTCCAGGTGTCTTGCTGCCTAAATTAAGTTTCATGAGTCACTTTGAGATGCAGACTTGTACCCTGGGTTGGAATGAGATGGGGCATAGGCTGTTCTGCTTCCTCCAAATGAAAAGCAGAGCCTGTGGCCTGAATCACAGTCTGAGGATAGGGATGGTAGTGTATGAGTTCTCAACATGCATTCCAAGAGGCCTTGACAGGTGTTAGCTTGTGGGAGATACTAGGTGCTGTGAGTTTGGGGTGAGTCTATGTACTTGAGCAGCAGATGATTGTGTCTGAAGTGTTTGGTAGTAGCTGGAGGGTCTTGGTCAATATCATCTATGTCAGTGTGTAGCTGAGAGGCCTGGAGCTCACCACTGCTCCCCTCTGGTCTTATTCTTTATACTCTGAGACAATGCCATGTCCCAACATTTCTTGGGCATCCTGACTTCATGTGGTGTGTGTGTGTGTGTGTGTGTGTGTGTGTGTGTGTGTGTGTGTGTCTGTCTGTCTGTCTGTCTGTCTGTCTTTGTGCTCCTGGGAATCTTGGGTGTATGGCATGGCCTGAGGATTTTACATTCTCACAGGTTCCAGGTGATGTCACTGCTGAGGCCAGGGAGTCCCATTTGAGCAGCACACCTCTTGACCACTGTGCTCCCCTGGGTAGAACATTGGAATCCCCATTGGAGTTTATGTAGCCATCCTGATGTTGGGACTCCTGCCTAGAAATACTCATTATGTGCTCTGGTCCTCTGTGCAGCAATAGGCACACAAGAATGAGAATCCCTGTTGTGAAGACAGGAGAAATATTATAGGTTTGTGCTGGGCCCAGATATGTGGCACAGACTCCTGGGAACTTCTTAGAGAACTAATCTATAGTTCCAAGCTCACTGAGAGTGCTCATATAGCTCTGGATCACTCCTGTCTCTTCTGGCCTGGGGACATGATAGGATATTTAATTAATACCAGGAGGTCCCAGTGTTTAAGTGTCACGCTTTGTCATCTACTGGGCTGGGATAGTCCATGACACTGCCTCATTTATGTGACCCTGGTGGTCTGTGTTCACGGGGTTCTTTTCTCCTGGGGCCATGCCCCACCACAGGCTAAATTTTGAGCTTGAGATGCTGAAAAAGGAGCATCAGCAGGTGATGTCGGATGTGCAGAAATTGCCCATGGACATCAGCGATGCCTTGGACAGGTGCAAGCAGCTAATTGAGGAGAATGAATGCTACATGTATGTACCTGATTTATCTTTGGAGGGACTGATTCTGCCCTCTTTGTCCTTGATCCAAAGTGAAGTCTCTGGTTCCAGCCCATGTGCATCTTAGCAGGCAGCCTGCCTTGTGGCCCTTGAATTTGTGCCTATTGGACTCAGTTTTGTTAAGTGTGAAGACACTGAGACCCTCCCAGCTATGTCCTGCTAACCTCAAGTGCCCTTAGATAGGAAAATGGCTTGCACCATAAAGGATGTGTTGGGCAGCCCAAGGCCTCCAGAGCTCTGGCAGGGGCTTCACAGTTCTGGTTTCCCTGGGAAACCAGAATTTATTCCTGTTGGGACTTCTACCCTCCTTCAGAGAGTGTTTGTCCTCTACCTGCTGATGCTTTCCCAATATCATGAACAGTTAAGCCCAGGTGTGGGCTGCATCCTGTTCTCAGAGGCACAGTATTGCTTTTGGCCAGGATTTGCAGAAGCACTTTGAATCTTTCTGAAATTCGGTTATTCTCTGGATTTGGCCTGCCCCTGAGTGAAGTTGGCTTGGCTACTGAGAGCTCCATGCTTGGAGTGTCAAGGGTCCTTGGACTGTTCAGTGCTGGTGGTACTTGGAGGTAGGAATGGCAAATGGAATCTGGATGGTGCTTACCATTTTTGGATGGTGTTTCAGCTACCTCCACAGCCTGGTTCTACAATATTTGACACAGCTGAAGAAAAAAGTCTATTTGTTGGGACTCGAGAACAGAAAGCTGTGGGAGGAGCAGATTGCACTTGAAGAGACCTGTGAGGAGATGAAGAAGCACTTGAAGGAGGCCCGTGAGAAGATCTGTGACTCCTGTGCTGAGCAGCAGCAGGTAGGCTGAGGCAGTGGGTCAGGCTGCCCAACTGTCCAACCATAAACATAGAGATGCCCATGTAGCCATCCACCCACCCATCCAGACTCCCACCTACATACCATCCAAGTGTTCATTTCTGTGATCATTCACAAGTCTCTCTGGTGAGTTAGCCTCTTTCAAGATACTGGATGATTGGCAAGCAAACTCTCCTCTTTAGAAGCAGTAGTACATTGAGAGAGATGGGTCATTCATATATTACACACCCACGTATCACTATGGTCGGAGGGCTGCTATGCAGGGAGCTACTAAGGGAACAGCACAGGGTTTTCATTGATGAGGTCAGTGTCCTGTGGCACATTTGCTTTGCAGTGGTCAATTCAGATCATGGGTAGAAAGCAGCTTGCAATGACTAGAGCCCAGGGCCAACGCCCAAGTGAATAATTCTCATTGTTAACTTTTGGGGTGGCGTGTGGTCTCCTTTCTTCCTGCATCCCAATGTGTTCTCTTCTCTTTGTTCAACTCTTAGTTCACACTGATAGAAGTTTGAATATCAGCTTGACAGCCCTGTTTTCTGTTGGTGGTGTTGGACAGTTCTCCCATCCTGGAGCTTCCAGTCTGTAGCTGACTGGATGACCATAGACGTGGGAGGCCTTTGATAGTCTGAGGTTGGGGTGGCAGATTTGAGGCTTCAAGAGATCATTTTTTCCAATTCCCTCAACATAGCTTGACGAAGCTGTGTGCTCTCCCTGAGGCATTTTTAGTCCTCAAGGGATAGATAGCTGTGTTGTGGGTCTCAGCTGAAACATCTGATTGCATAGTCTAAATTCTGCTGTACATTCAGCATGATGTCCTCTTCACTTTTTTCTGATCATGATTTATGCGGTATCTGCATGATGTACACATGCATGTGTAGATGTGTACATTGATGGGTGGGTTTTTAGGCCAGATAATGACATCCGGTGTTGTCCTCAGTCACTCTTTCCCTTATTCCCTTGAGCACAGGTCTCTCACTGAACATGAAATTTTCTGTTTTGGTTAATTTGGCTGGCCAGCACTCTTTGGATCTAGTGTGCTCTCCAAGATCGATCTTTTGTCTTATCTTGTCTCTTCTAAATGTTACAAGTTTCAGTAGTTCAGAAAGAGGAAGGATGTAGTAGCCCTCTCCTCATTTTACATATTTATTGTTTTGGGAATTCATGTGTTTTGTAATAAATAACAAAAATTAAACATAGCTATTTAAAAAATAAATCTAGACTTCTTTCCTTTCACTACACAGAGCTAACACCACAGGAAATGTCTAGTTTGCCTCATTGGCTTCACAACATCAAGTCCCACATTGCATCTCCTTGCTGATATTGCCTTACTGACCATATCATGTGCATGGATGTGTCTTAGACCATTTCCCTCTCACAGTTGTGTGGAGTGCTGTGTTCCTGAAAAGCATTGCACGTGATGTCACTGGCCTCTTTCTGACTGACATTGGGGCTGAATTCATATCATATGCACTGTAATCTGTTGAAAACCTCCTGGGTGTTGACCATGGGTCACTCTCTTTCACTTAGCTATCAAGATCTTCTGTGAAGGACCCAGAGTATGTTTAGTGAAGAGACTATGATGGATCAACTTGGAACCTTTGGGATCAGTCTCGGGATGGATAAAGTTCATGGAAGGAAAAGTAAGTGCAGGCCAGGGTGGCAGAGCCTGGCTGAGTCTAAGAGCCTTGGAGAGAGCAGGGAGGACCCACTCCTTCATCCTGCAGCAGAAAAGGTTCTAAAAGGCAGCAGTCTTTTCCCTGCCATTCTGGTTCAGAAGTGTGTGTGTGTGTGTGTGTGTGTGTATGTGTTGTGTTGCATTTCTGTTCATCTGTGGGTGTAGACATCTATGAGTGTTTGTGTGTGTCTCTGTATGTCTGTTGCCTTTTGTTTGCACAGTAGTGTTCTTTTGGGTATATGTGCCCATGTGTGGCTGAGTGCAGTGCTGTGTGCCCATATTTCCTGTATGTGTAGGGATGAGAGCCTGTGTGGGTGTCTGTATGGGTGCTTAAATGTGCAAGTATATGGTTGTGTGCATTGATGTGTTCACTTTCATGTGTGTGTATTTCTGCATATTTGTATGTTCACTTTAATGAAACATCTTGAATTATGATGGAACCCAACTTTTTCTTAAATATGTAGGTTGGTTTAATCTAGCAGCTTTCATACTCAAAGTGTCTTAGCAGCTATCGTTTATTAGCTACCAGAAAATCTAAAGACAACACAATATCATACAGAATCCAGACTCTGTGTATTTCACATCTTGCCATGGCTTTTTTCCTTTTATATTACTTCACTCACTTTTTAAGGACTTTATTATTTCAAAACTATATATTTCATTCGATTAAGATTTTTAAAATTCATTTTACATACCAATTTCTGCTGTGGATATCGCTCTGTGTAAATAAAGTTCTGATTGGCTAGTGGCCAGGCAGGAAGTATAGGTGGGACAAGAGGGAAGAGAATTCTGGGAAGTTCAAGGCTGGGGAGAGTCACCGCCAGCTGCCGCCATGAAAAGCAACATGTAAAGACACCGGTAAGCCACAAGCCATGTGGCAAAGTATAGACTAACAGAAATGGGTTAATTTAAGATAGAAGAAGCAGATAACAAGAAGCCTGCCACGGCCATACAGTTTCTAAACAATGTAAGTTTCTGTGTGCTTTCTTGGTTGGGTCTGAGAGACTGTGGGACTGGTGGGTGAGAGAGATTTGTCCTGACTGGGCCAGGCAGGAAAACTCTAACTACAAATGGCGTCCAACGTGTTGGCAAGAATTTCCACCTAAAACCTGAGAAAAAAGATTCTAAAACGGAGCTAAAAACAGCTTCCTAGTTGTCTCTCTCAAGTTAGCGGCAGCCTGCCAGTTTGAGCTATTATGGCGGGTTCCTGGCATGTGCGTCTAACCTGAAGTATGGCAGGAATGAGGAGTCTTCAAGCGGCACTTTACTCTGCTACATGGTGGATTTAGCCTTTGTGAGTTAAAGAAAAAAAAAAAAAAGGATTTCTGGGCTATGTGCTGCTTTGATAGAACTGCTTCTGATAGTTGATGGTACACATGGCTCCAGACCCAGTGCTGGCTGTAAACTGTACCACCGCCATGTTGGGAAGCTGAGATGGGTGGAGCCAGCAGCCACAGAGGCCTTTCAGTCTTACAAAGATGGTTATTACACAGAGAATCTGGTTTGTCTTGTCTTTGGGATTTTTAACTGCAAAAAAAAGATTTGATCATAAAAGCTGTTGAGTTAAACAAATATGTAAATTTTAAAGGTACCTTGACTTCAAAATTGGGATATAAGGATATGTTACTTTGGAAAGGAGTCTTTGCTTTTGTTTCCACAGAAAGCCAGAGGCTGTGGATTTGTTCCAGATTAAGATATATCAGGTTTGATCAGCCAAGACCACCTGAAAGGTCTCCAATGACACCATGGCCCAGATGATCTGACATCCAGAATGGTTTCAAGGCAACTGGCTCAGAGGTTCACCCTAATGGACTACTCTATAATCCTAAAATTTTCTTTGTATCCCCATAAGATACAGCGCCCCCTCCAGCAGGAAGTAGTAAGAGAAACTATGCCCACATTCCCAAAATTATCAAGCTGGCTTTGGAGATGGAATTGGCTCACTCCTTCTCTAAACCCAGACATATAAAAGAAAAGGTTAAGAGATTCTTGTGTCCCAAATCAGAAGAGCCCTCTGGTGTGGGACAGAAAAAAAAACATTTTTCTTTAAAGCAGGTTGATTATAAATGAGATCTCTTTCTAAAGAAGAAAGGGGAATATGATATAGATATAATAGGATGAAAAGGTAGATTAGGGAACTTACTTCTAAAGAGCAACAACTTGTTTAAAATGTTTTACATTGGTTTAGATTTTAGTCTATTGATACAAACTTAGTTAATTTTGTTATATTGTGTGTATATTTCTACTCTTGTTTAAGGTATTATGTTCATATAGCTCATTTAAAATTGTAATGGATAATTAAAAATAGATTAATAACTGGTCATCTATGATAATCATACTCATAGCCATGTTAGTTAAGTCTTCTAGGTATACACAGAGATATTTCAGATAGATAGGTAATCTTCAAACACTTCAAAGGTCTACAGAATATGGCATTTAAAATATTTTTAAAATTTAGACTTTCTGGACAGTGAGACATGTCTGCTCCTGGCAGCACCGTTTTACTTCAGAGAGGAGGATGGGCATTGAAGACACTTCATATGAGTTTATTTTCACCTTGGCAAAAATAGCCATTTGGACAAGAAACTGTTCTTGCCTGGACTGCTTGATCAACTGGACATGCAGGATCCATAGAAGGGTGACCACTGAACTTTGCTTGACAAACTGGTCCTTCAGGTTCCTGCTTCACAGAGGAAACTGCCAGACATTGTACAGGACACTAAAAAAAAGTGACCAAGAGACTCTAGCCCTCTGGGCTGAAGACAAATGCCCCAACTTTACAAAGAAACATTAGGTGACTGTCCAGGCTGCCAGCTGTCTCTATCTACTCTTGCAAGACTCCTGAAAAATGCTTATATCCTTCTCCCGGTTCTCAGGTAATATTATATCCTTCTGAGGTCTTTGATGTGGTTGAAGACTAGATAGTTATAATTTCCTCAGTTATGATAAAAGATAAGTTAGATATAAAACCTTAGACTCACAAATATAAGATAGATAGGATATCTTCTTTAATATTGTAACTATAATTCTTGCTTGATAATTGTTTTGTTATATGTAATTTTACTATGTAAAAGTTAAAACCTTCCTTAAAAAAAAAAAAAAAAGAAAAGGGGAAGTGCTGTGGATATTGCTCTGTGTAAATAAAGTTCTGATTGGCTAGTGGCCAGGCTAGAAGTATAGGCAGGACAAGAGAGAAGAGAATTCTGGGAAGTTCAAGGCTGGGGAGAGACACCGCCAGCTGCCGCCATGAAAAGCAATGTGTAAAGACACCGGTAAGCCACAAGCCATGTGGCAAAGTATAGACTAACAGAAATGGGTTAATTTAAGATAGAAGAAGCAGATAGCAAGAAACCTGCCACGGCCATCCAGTTTCTAAACAATGTAACTTTCTGTGTGCTTTCTTGGTTGGGTCTGAGAGACTGTGGGACTGGTGGGTGAGAGAGATTTGTCCTGACTGGGCCAGGCAGGAAAACTCTAACTACAAATTTCAGATCCTTTTCTTCCCTCCTTCCACCCCTCCAGCATTCCCCCAACCCATCCCCAATTCTCTCCTACAAGGAGGTAAAGCCTCCCATGGGGAGTCAGCAGAGCTTGGTACATTCAGTAGAGGCAGGTCCAAACCTCTCCCTGCCTCAAGGCTGTGCAAAGTGTCTTACCATAGGTAGTGGGCTGAAAAAAGCCAGCTCATGAACCACGGATGATCCTGAGCCTACTGCCAGTGGGCCCCTTAGGCAGATCAAGCTACACAACTGTCTGGCTTATGCAGAAGGCCTAGTGATGGAGTCCAACATTAATGAGAAAGTACTGTGCAAGCTTACTTTGCTTCCATCAAATATTGTATGCTGCTGCCCATCTTTCTACAGGGCAAACATTGTTCAATTACCCAAAACAGATTGCTGTGTAATTTTGGGGAGAAGAGAGAGCAAATGCCATGGTCGGCAAACTGCTGGGTACTGGCTGAGGGTCCAGTTACTTTGGTACCTCACAAGTGTTATTGGGTGCCTTTCACACCATGGGTAGCCATGACTGCCTGTAGGTTGTCACCTTCTTCTAGAAGCTTGAACTTCTTCCTGCTCCGCTCGTCAATATGTATCACAGCTCTTGACACCTCTGGGATGCCCTGTACCCACCACCTACATTCATCACAGAATGCTCAAGACGCTGCAACCTCAAGGTCCCTACTCACAGGCTCAGAAACAAGGCTGAAGACTGGCTGGTCACCTAGTTTATGCCATTCTCAGCCCCATTATCACTAGCAGTGTGTGTAGTCCAGGAGAGCCAAGGTACAGCTTGGGGTTAGGAGAAAGATGGTTCAGAGGTCTATGCCCCAACCTATAACAAGCTTGAAGAGAGAGCAGAAAAGAGACTAATGGATAGAATTACAGTCTTAGAAATAAGGATAAAAGCTAGCTGAGGGCTCAGTGGATAAAGGAGCATGCCACCAAACGTGACAACCCAAGTTTGGTCCTTGGGACCCACAGGTAGAGAAAGGAGCCAACTCCCACAAGCATACCACACTCCCATACCCTTCCCCCAAATTAAGTAATAGGAACCACACTGACCCCTTAGGCATATGTCCATGAAGTACTGGGGTGCCATCATTGGTCTCTAGTGAACTATTGAATTGGTCCCCATCCCTACTCTTGGCTGTCTCACCATGAGAGGACTCTTAGCTTCGCCTTGGGTAGACCCTTTTTCAGAAACTGCAGCACATAATACATGAAGCTCTTGCTCTTTTCCCTGGGTGTGACACACACCACAGCCTCACCATGAACAGCCACATCACCAGGCTCCATTTGGAGCTTGGATATGTGGATGGAATACCACACTGTCGCAGCATTCACCTGCAAAGTGCCAGGGGACATTACCAACAGACATCTGCAGACTTGTGTGTCAATGGCTTTCCATCCTTGATGGTATAATGACTTTTTTTAAATTTTCAAGGACAGGGTTTCTTGTCTAGAACTCCTTGCATAGACCAGGGTATCCTCTAACTCAGAGATCTGCCTGCCTCTGCCTGGTCATGCTGGCTCTTGAAGAAGTCTTGGTAGTCATGTTCATGCCTCCTCTATCACAAAATTTCTTTCTGATCCATTTGTGTGTGTGTGTGTTTGTGAAAATGTATGTCATCTGTGTGTATGTACACATGAAAACAGGAAGAGTGGGTCAGATCCCCTAGAGCTGGAGTTACCAGGATGGTGTGAGCTATACTATGTGGGTGCTGGAATAGAACTTTTGCCCTTTGGAGGAGCAGTAAGTACTCTTAACTGCTCAGCCAACTCTAAAACACCATAATTTTGATATACTATGTATTTATGTTTAATATCTGTGTTAATTCACAAATAGCAGATTCTTTTCACTCCAAAAATGAACATTTCCTCATTGAAAATTCATGCCCAACCTATGTCAACAAACAGAACCTATGAAGAAAGTTCTAGACTGTCTGGAGAATGGAGGCCAAAGGACTGTAAAGGTTGCTGTTTGTGTGCTACACTCAGCTGTAACTGGATTCTTCATTTTTCCATTTTTTCCAGTTCCTAGATAAAATCCAAGACCCCGTACATGCTAAGCAATTACTCTACTAACAAGATACATCAATGTCTATAAAGCAACTGTATTACCAGAGTCAAAAGGCCCAGAGCAAGAGAGACTTGAGTGTCATGTGGGAACCATAGGACTGTGGCACTTGGGAATGGCTTTCAGATTTTTTAAGGCTAAGAGAGTATTAATAGTAAAGGGTAAGGGAAGGTGGAAACAATCAATCTGCAATCCCTATCCATGTCAGCTGACCCCTACATACATGGTTATTAGTCAACTGTTACCTTGCTGTCAAGTACCAGTACGAGAGGTCTGGTTAACCTTTCAACTGAAAATATTACAGACCTCACAAGCCCTGTACCGAGGACCCACAGGTGAGTAAGGCAGAGCTAGCCCAGCTCCTGACACAGTATGTAAAGATGGACACAGAGATCAAATATTCTAACATTCCATAATGATAAACCAACACATGTAGATCATACCCACACGGAGTTAAGGAGTTTCCTATGATGGCCAAGTCTTGTCTGCATCAGGGTCAACTCAGAAGGACGTGACAGTTAATGGGGTGACAACAACAAAGACAAGCCAGAATCTTTACACTGCTTCTCTGCCTGCTGAATTTGCTGCCTGGTTTGTCAGCCCCTATCTCAGGACCAAAGGATCATATCCTCCACTTTAGACTGAAGGATTCTTAACACACAGAAATGGAGCTAAACTGGGCTTCCTGGTCTCACAGTCTCATGTCAGCAGCAGCACAGAAATGAATCACCTGACAGCTGCCTGTGAGATGGAGATGGCCACCAGCTGTCATGAGCTAAGTGGCATGGTGGGCTCCCGCAGTCTATCTCACAGGCTGTAGTACAGAGAGGCTTCTCCCAGCCCCTGCCTTCAGGCTTGAGAGCACAGCTGAACACACCTGCATACTACTTAATACTACTTCCCAGAGTTGGGGAGGTAAGCATGACTCCTTGGGACCTGCTACTTGTTGGAAGGCTGAGTGGAGCGGAGCCATCTGTCAGAGCTGTACCTTTGTCGTAGCCACACAGCGTAGCAGTTGAAAGATTCTCATGGTCAGAAAAGGATTAAAGATATACAATAAAGAAAGATTCAGATCGAAAAATCTTCTAAATAGGTAACATGGTGTTTAAAAATATACATAGGCTTAGGAGAGAAAAGAAAAATGATAGAAAAAGTCCTCTAAAAAGAAGTTTTAAAAAAGCCACATAAAGATGAAAATTACATGGAGATTCTGAATACTGTACATTATTGTGTTATCTTTAGGATTTTTAACTGGAGTGGGACATTTGATTGAAAAGGCTGCTGAATTAAGCCAATACATAAACTTTAAAGGTATCCTGACTTCACAATTTGGGTCTAAGGATATGCTGCTTTGGAAAGGAGGCTCTGATTTTGTTTCCACAGGAAGCAAGAGGCTGTGGATTTTTTTCCAGGTTAAAATGGATCAGATTTGATCAAGTGAGACCTGATTCTTGACAGATGGTATCTATCAGCAAAGATTATATAACTGGTCTTCCCAAGACTTGACCATTATCTTGAATTTTCTCAGGATCCCCATAAGATTGACAGTGCCCCCAATATGCAGGAAGTAGCCTAGAGGACTATGTCCACATTCTCCCCAAAAGTGGATTATGGAAGTTTTTCTTTGTTTAGGGATTTTGTTACAAATTGTTATTGGTCATAGCCGATCTCTATATAAAAGAAGAAACGGAGTTTTGATACAGAAATGTAGGATATAGATATGATAGGATAAAAGGGTAGATTACTGAATCTACTTTTAAAGAGCAACAACTTGTTTGAAGTGTTTTACATTGCTATAGATTTTAGTTTATTGATACAATTTAAGGTTAATTTTTTTATACTGTATATTTCTAATATTGTTTAAGGTACTATGTTTATGCAATTCATTTAAAATTGTAAAATATAAGAAACACAGATTAATAGTTACCTATGATAATGAAACTTATAGTCACGTTAGTTTTTTTTAGATATACCAAGATATATATTAGTAGGTAGGTAATCTTCAAACACTTCAAAGACCTGCAGAACATGGCATTTAAAATGTTTTAAGAACTTATACTTCTCTGGACATTGAGACATGTCTGCTCCTGGCAGCACCAATTACTTTAGAAAAGGATGATGGGCTTAAACAAACAAACAAACAATGAATTATGGAATTTGCTTTCTTTATGGCAAACGTTAGTCACTGGGCAAAAAACTGCTCTTGCCTCGACTGCTTGATAATATGTTGTACAGACTGGACATGCAGGACCCATGAAAAAATGACCACTAAACTTTGCCTAAACAGGGCAAGATGGTCCTTCAGTTTCCTGCCTCACAGAGGAGACTGGCAGACATTCTGCAGGACATAGGGAAAAGCGACTGATAAACTCTGCCAATAGGTGAGACAATCCTTCAAATTTCCTGCTTCACTAAAAAGTCTTCTAGAGCTGGGCAATGGTGGTGCACGCCTTAATCCCAGCACTCAGGAGGCAGAGGCAGGTAGATCTCTATGAGTTCAAGTCCAGCCTGGGCTACAGAGTAAGTTCCAGGGAAGGCGCAAAGCTGTGCAGAGAAACCCTGTCTTGAAAAACAAAACAAAACAAAACAAAACAAACAAACAAACAAACAAACCCCCCTCTTCAAAAAAAAAAAAGAAAAAGAAAGAAGTCCTCTAGAGACTCTAGGCCTGTAGGTTAAGGATGGATGCCCCAACATTGCAGAGGAGCTTGGGGGACTAATCCAGACTGCGAGATGTCTCTGTCATTTCTAGATCTTTGGAAGTTGCGTACAATACATTTCCTGTTTACTTAGGTAATATTATATCTGTCTGGGGTCTTTGATAGAGTTGAAGACTAGATAGTTATAATTTTCCTTAGTTATGATAAAAGATAAATAAGATATAAAAATTTAGACTCACAAAAAATATGATAGATGATAAAATATGTTCTTTAATTTTGCTAAATATAAATAGACTAGATATTATAACTGTAATTCTTACTTATTAACTGGTCTATTGTATGTAATTTTACTATATTAAAACCTTCCTTTTTTGATTAGACAGAAAAGGGGAAGTGCTATGGGATGTCTTTCTGTATACTGTGAATATGTGTTGCTCTGATTGGTTGATAAAGCTGCATTGGCCTATGGCAGGGCAGGATAAGGCTAGGCAGAACATTCCAACTAAAGACAAGACAAAGAAGAGTGGAGTGGAGGAGGCACCAGTCTACCACCCAAGGAGCACCAAGATGCCAGCAGACCGGCAAAGCCATAGTCACAAAGCAACATATAGATGAATAGAAATGGGTTGAGTTAAGTTATACTAGCTAGCCAATGAGAAGCCTGAGCCAATAGACCATAGAATTGGTAACTAATACGAGCCTCTGTGTGTTTACTTGGGACTAAGTGGCTACAGGATGTGAGTGGGAGAGATTTGTCCTGACTTCAGGGCTGGGCAGGACTGGAGAAACACTCCACTCCACTCCACATGTTAACTCACTGACTCACATCCAGTCTCAGAATTTGGATCTATTCCAGGGAGAGCTTGACAAGAAAAAGTAGTCACCAGGAAGAAACACTTCTTTAGTATACTCTGAAAACTGCCACAGTAAAAGAGCAATGCATTAGCCTCCATTCTCATGCCCCGCCTCTCACCCATGGCCTGCACAGACACACTCTCCACCAAGGCACATGGTCTCTATTACAGGCCCATCCATAGCTGCTGTGCTGCTTCCTCACATTGCTGAGAGGAAGTTTGACAACATTTTCTTGTTATCAAGAGGGATTCCTAACCTCTCCAGGAGGGTTTTCTCAATTCTGCCTTTCACTGGGTATTCATAATCCGCATTGTCATCCTTGTCTAGCTGTGCTGTGATAACTGGAGTGCTGAAAGAAGGAGAAAGAGTCAGCATGCAAGGACGGGACCAAGACTGTGTGCAGTGAACTGCTGTAAAATCTGAGTGCTACTCACAATGAGTACTTTATTAGAACTCACTTTGGGGAGGGCTGCAAGAAAGGACTCCACAGGCCTCTCACTGAGGCTAAGTATGTAGTTAGAGTTTTCCTGCCTGGACCAGTCAGGACAAATCTCTCTTACCTGCCAGTCCCACAGTCAATCAGACCCAAACAAGTAAACACACAGAAACTTATATTGCTTACAAACTGTATTGCTGTGGCAGGTTTCTTATTATCTACTTCTTCTATCTTAAATCAACCCATTTCTGTTAGTCTATACTTTGCCACATGGCTTGTGGCTTACCAGTGTCTTTACATGTTGCTTCTCATGGCAGCAGCTGGAAGTTTCTGTCCCCAGCCTTCCTGCTCCTGGCCTCCTCTTCTTCCTTGTCCTGCCTACCCTATCCTTCCTGCCTGGCTACTGGTCAATCAGCACTTTATTTATACAGAGTGATATCCACAGCATAAGTAGTTTCAAGAGACCCTAGGGGTCCATTCATACCAGGACAAGATTTAAGAAAATTTCCTAGTGGAGGGAGACCTCCCTCTTAGTTCTTGACTTTCTCCTCCCCAGGAAACCAACTCCTCATGCTTTTCACCTCCCTCAGGTCCTCTCCAGCAATACCCCTTCTCCTATGACCATGACTATCATCCTCTGTTTTCACAGGTGACAGTATCACATCAACACAGGCCCTTGGAATAGATCTGACCAGGCTGCAGGGGGCAGGCTGACCTCCAATCTCCCTGGATATCCACAGTTGCTGGTCTACAACCAGGAGCAGCTATTTCTCATTTGATTTTCTTCTACAGCAAAACTTAGAGAATAGGTGAAATAAATTTTACCCCTAAATCCATGATGTATCACTAGTTCTTCTAGTCTCTGATCTCTTGGAAATGTGATTGTATCACGTGGAGTTTACAAACCAAGCAGGAGAAAAGTAGATCAGGTCTATTCATATGTAGAGTAATGGCACCAAAGAGATGAAATGTCTACTGACCTAGTACTCAATACTGCTAGCTCATTTAGTATTTTCTCTTTCATGTAACTAGTAGTCATAAAAAAGGCAGGTGGCTCAGAGGATGAGAGCACAGGCTGCTCTTCCAGAGGTCCAAGTTCAATTCCCAACAAACACAGGGTGGTTTGTAACCATCTCCAGTGTGATTTGATGGCATGCCATCTTCTGGCATAACGGCTGATGTGCAGATAAAGCACTAATATACATAAAATAAACAAATATTGAAAACAATATGAAACAAATAGCACCATAGATACCATTTTGACTATATCCAGTTTTGACTTGAGTGACTTTCTAAAAATCCAAACACTCATCAACACAGCAACCTGCCCTCTGAACACCAGACACTGCCCTATTAATAAGTCCTAACAGCAATTGAGAGCAAGCAGAAGTTCCTTGTCAGAGTGGGAATCTTCTAATGTTCATGAGAGGCTGTGGAGGTGCTCCTGTGAGTCTGTGGGTTTTCTTTGCCACCTTTCCATGTCCAAGGTCCTGTCAGGCAAAGACCTTTTACTTCTCATTTGTGAGTCATCTCAGGGTAATGACCCTACATCTGGAGTGGCCAAGACACATTCCACTCAGCAAGGTTTAGAGACCCTCGCAGAGGGAAGACTGCGGATGGTCTCATGTTAGTAAGGACATGGGGTAGAGTTTCATGATTTTTTAAATCATTGTCCCCTGGGCCCACATCCATGCTGGGCCCTACAGACCTTACTGTGAACTACTGCATCAAAATGTGTCCAGTGACACTCAAAGAGATGTGTTCAGATGGAGCAAAGGACTCTTCCACCCCAAGTGTCCAAGCCTGTAGTTTATGGTTGTTATTTAACTCTATAAGTTCTTATAACAAAATGACAGTGGATTGACTCCTGACAGGCTCAGTTTAACTGGTTGAATCCAAGTGGTGGCTGTTATTTCCCATAATATTATAATTTTTAATTACAAAAACAGCTTGTGCTTTTGGCTTAAAAAAAAATCAAACAAACAAAACTACACTTGATCCAGCCCCAAAGAGGCATGGCTATGCTCTTCTTAAAAAGGCTGTTGCAATCAGTGACTGCCTTGCTAACTACCATCTGTCCAAGGCCAGGCACAGGCTCCAGGTCTGTGCTGCTCAGTCTGCAGTGAGAGAATTCTGCATAGCTTAATTTTGTGTTTGATTTTTGGTTTAGTTTCTTTATCTTAATTGTTTGGGTTATGAATTGTTATTTTGTTGTTATTTGTTCTTTTATTGATTTTCAAAATTTGCTAAGGCTACCATTGATTCCTCATTTAAAGCCCCTCTAAAAATATATTCTTTTTGATTAAAATAAAATGTTATTTCTAAATCTTCACACTTTGACTAGTTTGTTTTGTTGTTTGTACTGTCACATTTCTTAACCCTAGAACTCACTCTCAGTGATGGATCTCTGCAAGTTCCAGGTAGCCTGCATTAGGTCATGTCCTCCCAGTCAGCCAGGATGACACAGGGGATTGGTGTCTTGGGTTTGGATTGCCAGGTTTTCTGCCTGGATGCACACTTTATGTTAGAATCAGTATTCATACTGTATCATGCTCTCATGTATGTAGTTATCCCTAAAATATGGTACTCTGTAGACACACTTTCATGAATTGGTCATAAGGACTGAACTATTGATTAATGCACCTCTACTGCTCTACAGACTCTCAGGAAATAAAACCATTCATTAAGAGGGTCTGAAAGAAATCAGGAAACCCAGAGCTATCTGCCTCCTGAAATACAGCATCAGTGATAACCACACAACAGAGATAAGGACCTTCCAAGTCACGTTGGGAAATACCCTTTTGTAGATGCTGTTGGCCTTGACCGTGTATTTAGTGTACTTTTTTATTTTTAGATTTATTTATTTTTATTTTATGTGAATGGGTGTTTTTCCTATTGTACATCTGTTCTAGACATGACTGCAGTTCCTGAAGGGAACAGAAGAGGGCAACATCCCATTATATCTGGTTGTTAGACACCATGTGAGAGAGCACCAAATGCTCTTAACCTTTGAGCTCTCTCTCCAGCTCCTGCAGTTGCCTTTTGACTTTCAGCCCTATGTGCTGTATTGTTGAACTGGGTCACCTCTGACCAAAGAAAGAAGTCTCTGGAGATGTGTAGGGATGGGTACATGAGGTAGGCATGCTAATTGTCTGAGGCAGACTGGCACCTATGCAGGGCTCTGGTGTCCCCACTGATCTCTGTGGGTTCAGGATCATACTCCAGTGTTACTTATAGTCAGGGTCAGAGAAGAACTGTCAACTCTCATCTAGGATGACAATGTAGATTTGACCCATCTGATGAAATGCAGAGTTGAGGTGGCCCTTCTTGGGTCTGGGTTCATGGTAAAGATTCCCTGATAGCAAGAAAGATCTCCAGCTAAGCAGTGTTGGGAGGAAGCTCCAGGGCAGGCACAGTGCATGGAGCCTGCAGCAGAGGACATAAGCTTTTGGTGGAGATCATGCCCATGCAAGCTTGGGACATGAGAGGGACAGTTGAAGTTGCACTAGGTCCTGGCAGTTCTCAGAGGACGTGGAGGAAGGATTTCTTCCAGGTGACTGTTTTATAATTATAGCTCCCTGGAATGGATCTGACTTTTGATTTTGGAGGTGAGTCACAGCGTTCAAGTGTGGAGGAAATAATTCTGTGGATCCACAGACAGGTGCTGACAAACTGGTACTTTTACAATCTCAGCAGTCAGAAAAGCCTGATAGATGCTTTGGTTACTGTCTGTCATAGATCACCTCTTTCTGAGCTGACCCTGAGACAGAAAGTGTCTTCTGTAGACACACTTGAATAAGGTATGACATTGTTTAGGCCATATTACCAAGTTATTACTATATGGAGTGTGTCTTCTTGTCCATCTTCTCAGTATCTGGAAGCAGCCTTGGGCCAGCTATTCCTTACTCAACTGTGGGTCCTCAGCAGAGTGTTTGGCTGGTTTGATAAGTCAGACCAGATTGGTAGAATAACATGGCTTCTTCTATTAGCATTTGTTTAGGTGAATAGTAGTTTCCTGTCAACTCTTCGAAGGCTAAACTGTCCTTAGTGCCCAGTGTGGACTATGCCCCTCTTTGATCTCCCAGACGGCTAAAGGAAAAGAAAAGTTAAGAACACAATGATATCCAGAGTGTAGCTTACAACCAAAGAGGAGGCTGCACAGAGGCGTCAAGTCCTCCAGACCCCATCATCCAACCTCCAACCTCCAACTGATAAGACTTTGCAACCTGAAGGCCTTTCTGCTGATGCAGCAATCTAAATTAAACCAAGTCAGACTGAATTGGAAAACCCAGGTTTAATGGGTAAAGTGTTCCTGGGTGATTCCCAAGACCCTCAGAGTGGAGACCAGGAAGAGAGACCAGAAGAACCATGGGTCTGTTTTCTGGGATGCAGCATATATACCCTGTGGGAGTGTTCTTGAGCCTCTCTGGGGGAGGATCTGTGTCTAATGGGCTCTGAAGAGGCAGTTTTGGGGAGGAGCTATGTTTGGCAGGCTTTGAAGGGGCAGGTTTGGGGAAACAGATAGGAGAGAGGAGTTGAAGTGGTTCTTCCACTAGAACGTTCCAGACCCTTTGGGTATAGGGATGCCAGGTTGCCAGGAATTGAGGTGGAGCTCCCACCCAGACACCAACCTCCACAGCTTCCTCCATGGTCATCATTGTTGAAGATGGACTCTCACTAAGACAATCATTCATTTTATGGGTGGTGGATAGAATCTGCATTTACTAATAAAGCACAGAGATATACTCAGAGAACATAAATACTGATGCACAGCTTATAAAATTCCATGATTGAGGTGAGTCGATGGTGAGATGGCTCATCAGGAAAGGTACTTGCTGCCAAGCCTACACACCTGTGTTTATTGTCTAGGACCCACATGGTAGAGAGAACAAACCTTCCCCAAACTGTCATCTGAGCTTCATGCGTGTGTTCTTATGAATCCTCACACTCACCATAGCTTTTAAAAATCTCTCAAAAGGCCAGGGTGAAATGAGTTGTCAAGGAGGATGCAGACCCCTGTCAGTAATGGCTCCTGGTGACTTGCTGGAAAATACTGAAATGCTGGGCTACTTTAAATAAACACCAAAATGTAGCATGAATCTTAAAGGTACTTATTAATAAAATCAAACCTGAGGCCAGTTATTGGGGTGAATTCTCGAAGATCAGAGAATCAGAACAAGCCACAGCTACCTCACCTCGCCCGTTGCTCAGCTGATCCTGTTTCCTCAGCCTGGAAGCCTCTGAGTCCTCATCCAAATGAATCTCAGCTGAACTGCTTCTCGAAAGCCTGAAGCTTAGCCAGCCAAATGCTTTTAGTTTCCGGTCTTTATGATTTATATACCTTACTGCTTTCTGCCATCACTCCCTGGGATTAAAGGATCACTTCTTGGGATTAAAAGCATGTGTCACCTTGCCTGGCTATTTCCAATGTGGCCTTGAACTCACAGAGATCCAGAGGGATTTCTGCCTCTGGAATGCTAAGATTAATGGTGTGAGTGCTACCATTTTCTAGCCTCTGTATCTAGTGGCTGTGCTGTTCTTTGACCCCAGATAAGTTTATTAGGGTGTACAATATTTTGGGGAACACAATACAACCACACCAAAATCTGTCCCTGTGTTTGTTTTCAGAACAGCCAGAGCTCCATGTTTTACATGCTGTGGTTCCCAAGGTGAGGAAAAGCATCTTCTCATGGAGAAACAGCAAGATGTAGGACCTGAGTTAGGGTGTCACTGTGAGAGCAAGGAGTCACCCTTCCTGGCCATATTGTGAAATGGTTGGCCTGGGTTCTGTTCCAGCTCTCAGCAAGAGGCAATGGTTGCACACGCGTTTAATCCCAGCACTCGGGAGACAGAGGCAGGAGGATCTCTGTGAATTCAAGGCCAGCCTGGGCTACAGAGCGAGATCCAGGAAAGGAGCAAAGCTACACAGAGAAACCCTGTCTTGGGGGAAAAAAAAGAATGGAGAAGGGACCTCAGAAGAAAGAGGTAGGGGAGGTAGCTAGTCAATGGGAGTGTTTGGGCTGGGAGGTGGTGATTGATGAGGAAGGGCCTTCCATGAAGGAACTCAAAAGGACTCAAACCTTAGAAGAGCATGGGGTGGCCTAGAGGTCGGTAAGGGCAATGGGGAGAAGGGAGGGGCCAAGATAACCTGAGTTCAATGGAGAGCTTGGTGAGCTGTTGTTTGATGAGTCCACTCACCTTTCCTGAGGACAAAGGTGTCAACCATAGTTATGAGGTAATGGAGTTCTTTTGTTTGGGCATGGGAGTGAATTCCCCATGCCAATCCTTGCCTGGTTGGTGTCCTCGAAGCTCATGCAGTGACTGACATATCTGGAGGGCCCCTGTGAATGGACCTGTGACATACTCAGTAGAGTGTGAGGACCAAGATGAGTGTGGCCCCCAAGAGGCAGAGAATATTGTGAACCAGCAGAGGTGCAGGACAAGCAGGTATCACCAGTAAAAGAGTGAGAGAAGAATCTCCCTGCAAGGATGCAGGGAAGTGTCAGGGTCTTAAGTGGGAAGGAAGGGATCCTGTCCATGCCTGTGACAGAAGTTGGAGAGGGAACTGTAGGACCTGATTGAGATGTCAGAACAGACTAGGTAGCTTCCATGTCCAAAAGAAAGTCCATGGACTTACTTGTTACCTACAGGGTCACCCTAGGCTTGGAGAGGGCAAGGAGTGTCAGCAGGTCTAGGCAGGGTCAATTCTCTGCCAGGCTTAGGAGTTCTCAGTTTCCAGTGTTGTTGAGGCTGGACCTCCACGGCATGGCATAGAGGATGAGCCTGCATGGGGGCATTCTGATTTCCAGTGCCCAGGCTGTCTGCAGACAGGGCATGGCCTCCTGTGCGGCTGGGGGGATCAATGCAATACTGTTTCCAGTGGCCCTACTTGCTTCATTTGAAGCAAGTTTTTGGCAGAGTTGACTTTGAGCTGAGCTCCAGCAGGGTGGAGCCTCATGGCCGAGTTTCCTTGTACCCCTTGTGGGGGATCCCTGTTGTCTTCAGAACAGCTGCTAAAGCTTGGACTTGGAGCCTATTCTGTTGCAGCCTTGTCTGTTGGATTGACTGGGCTGTCATTCTCCAGCATTAAAAACTTTAGAACCCATTTTCACCAATTCCCAAAGGAGAGTTTGGGGATCCTCCTCAGCCTTTTAAATTTTTTTCTAATATCTGGAGCTGACTGAGAAATGAAATGGGTGTGTAGGTAGGAGTCCGGTGAGACCAAGTATGAGAAGAATCCAGGAGATTTGGAGACCTTAGGCTAGTGTGTAGGCTGAGGCATTGGGAGATCGGGGAGCAGTGAGGGGAGGGGAGGACAGGAAGGATGACAAGGAGGAGGAATTTGGTCTTTGATTTGTGTCCCCAGAGGAGCACAGGAATGCAGAACCAAAAAACTGTGGACATAGGGCAGTTCTGTCCAATTATATCAGATAGCCCCAATTGGAGTAGATTTTGTGATAGACCACGCAGGGGCAAATGGGGATCAGGCTTTGAATGGCAAGCACCATTTCTCAAGTCTATGCTGGCGACCTGAAGCCTAGAACAAAGCATCCAATGTGGTAAGCATTGGGTCAAAAATTCTGGGGGTGTGGGAAATTCCCTTCAATAGAACGTCTTCTGTAGAAGGGGTCCCATGGAACAAATGCAGCCCTTTGCTCCAGAATGGGTCAGGTGGTGCAAAGGCAGCCTTGAACCAGAATGGGACAAGGCCTGGTGCAGCTGTGGCTTTGGCAGGACACCTTGAAAAACAAAGAGGCCCTGGGTCTCCTAGACAAGGACTTGGAAAGGAAAACTTACCAAGCCAGAAGCTGATCTCTGGCAGAGAGCAGGTGTTGGGGAGAGAGGTGTTTTCCTACCATGTGGCCATCGACCACTGGGAAAAAAAATCAGCACCCCCCCAACTTGGTGGAATCTCCAGATTATAAGTCTTCTTGCACCTGATAGACCTCTCCACCAATGCAGCAATCAGATCAGACCATATCAGGAAAAGCCCAGGTTTAATGGGTAAACTGTTCCCGGGTGATTCCCTGGCTCCTCAGCGAAAAGACCAGGAAGAGAGACCAGAAGAATCATGTGTCTGTTTTCTGGAATGCAGCTTATATACCCTGTGGGAGTGGTCTTGAGCCTTTCTGGAGGAGGAGCTGTGTTTGGGCAGGCTTTGAAGGGGCAGGTTTAGGGAAAGAGATAGGGGAGTGGAGTTGAGGTGGATCTTCAACTAGAACATTCCGGGAGGTCACTGATGCCAAGAGAATCAAGGGCATAGTGTCCCCAGTTCTTGCAGACACCCAGACCCACCCAGAGCCTCCTGATGTGTCATTTTTCCACAGAGTTCAGTGTGCCATTCCTGACCTTGGCTCCTTGCCCCTCTGCAGCTCAATATAAATGCACTATTAGAGTTCTCATTGTTACAAACTTCAGTGGAAGGAATACTGTCAACTTCCATTTTGAAATGATTACTACTTTGCCATCCTTTTTAATACTGACATGTCACCCTCTGTCCCCAGACTCTGGCCTCAGGCATAACAGGACTAAGAGCTTTTGTTTGGAAGGAAGAACTGGAGAAGGAGAGATGACCTGTGTTAATTGCTCAGGAATATATACAAGAACTCCAGTGAGGTCACTTCCATTCTCTAGCATAGACAGGGACTCAGCTCTGAGACATGAATAAACACAGGTCTGGCCATGAGCAAGTCAAACCAGTGCCCTTTTCCTGAGCACCAAGATCATGGCAGCCCCTGTTCTGATACTTTCCCCAAGTCCTCAATGACCCTTCTCAAGGGACACCACAGGTATGACAGCCTGACAGACTCCACTATTCAGATAAGTGATCTGAGTTTCAGCATTCTGACCCCTTCCCACCCTTCTGGCAGATTGTGCTTCCTTAACTACAGGAACAATCCCTACTGCAGGGAGTAGAGTAAATGAGGTAAAGAAGAGTTCTTTAAAACCATAGGAACAGTTCCTATTCTTCTTTCAAAAGAAGGAAACCCAGTATGTGAGGAACAAGCTAAAAATCAAGAGCTGTCCTGTCCTCTGGGTGGAGACATATGCAAGGCAAATGCAAATAGTCACATGAGCCCAGTCAGGCTCTCAGAGGTGGTGAAGTGCCACAGAGGCAGAAGCAGCTTGCTAGAAGAATTGGTGCAGCTTAGAACCTCTGTGTGGAGTAAAGCAGAGCCCACATGGACCCCTACATTTCTTTTTCAACCCCTTTATTTGTCCTTCCTTGACCATGTGAGAGCAGCAACTGTCCATGTTCCCTGCTGGACTCAGAGAGGCCAGTCAGCTTGTTCAGGATGGAGAAGCTGGAAAGTGACAGGATCCCCCTCCTCAGGAACCTATTAGGTCACTCCTCTAAGCAAGCCCCTTTTGTGTAGAAGCAACAGCTGGAAAGCAGCTGCCAAGTGAACATGGCCATGAGTGTCCAGGGCAGTTCTGATGGTGTCTTCACCAGATAGAAGGCAAACAAAGACACACATGGTGCTGAGCACCTCAGTGAGGACTTCCTGTGTGCTACTTGTGTGCAGGGCTATGAAGTCTAAGACCAATTAGACAGAGAATAATGGCAGGCTGTATGTAAAAGAAAAGATCCAGGGGCTGGAAACATATCTGAGTGGTTAAGAGCACTATTGCTCTTCCAGAGGACCTGAGTGAATAAAATGAAGACAGGACTGTTCCAAGGTCTGGTTGAGGAGGATTTTTATTGTAGATATGAGGGAGAGAACAGTCAGAGGCATCTGCAGGAGTCCAGAGCAGGGAAAGAAATAGTATATTGAACATGGCCAGTGGACTGAACTTGGCCATTAGAGCAGTGAGGGAGAAGAGAGACAAGAAGAGAAGAGAGACAATCAAGAGGGGGACCACAAGCCAAGAGTAGAGGACCAAGGGGGAAAAAGAGAGTGAGAAGAAACAAGACAGCGCATGGCTGAAATGTCTGGGCTATACAGGAATGAAAAGCTCGGGGGAGGGAGGAAAATCCCCGGGGCTGGTGAGGTTTAGGGGTGAGAAGAGCAGAGAGGAGCTACTGGTACTGAGATAGCCTGGCTGTCAGGGTGAGATTTGGTATGCTCACCAGTTTGCCATTTGTCCCAGGTTTCTTTGGGACCTGACATTGGGCTGGGTTCCTAACACATATCAGGTACCTTACTACTGCCTATGTCTCCAGTTCCAGCAGAACCAGTGTTCTCTGGCCGCCAGACACATATTTTGTACATATAAACTAATGCTGACACAATCACATGCACACAAATAAATGTAGGACTTTTTTTTTTTTTTTTGAGACTGAATCTCAGTTACTTTGTAGCTCTCTGGCTGGCCTGGAACTTGCTATATAAATCTGGTTGGATGTGAACTCATAGAGGTTCTCCTGCCTGTTGACTGCACAGGTTAAAAATGAACACCACCAGGCATGGCCAAAAAAATAATAAGAAATATATATTAATACATTTATATATTATAATATATACATATATATGTTATAGGTTAGAGACAGGGTTTCTAAGTGTAACAGCTCTAGCTGTTCTGGAATTCCCTTTATATTCCAGGCTTATCCAAACACTAGGGAGGAGGAAGCAGGAGGATCTCTGGGAGTTCAGGGACAGCCTGGGCTACAGAGCAAGATCATAACAGCCAATGCTACACAGAGAAGCCTTGTCTCAAAATAACAAATGAACTCAAACACAAAAAATAAAAGAAGAGCCTGCAGCCAGTTCAAAAGCCAACCCACTGCCTAAGCAGTCCTTTTGGAAGCCAAGCCAAGCCTCTACAAAAACTATCCATGAATGTCCCAGATTGATACAGAAATACTAGCTCTGCACATTTTTGCTTCCACTAGATTTCTAGATTTTTGCACAGACCCTCAGGCTAGGCCCTCTGGGATAATAAGCCTGCATTTGCACCATGGAGGATCTTAGCAGTAAGATTCAAGTGATCCAGGGTCCCATGGAGGACCAAATGGAAAAATCCCAATCTGTTGCTCTATGCAGCCACACAGGATGATCTGTGTCTATGTAGCCTACCTCCATCTTCCCTTGATCAGGAAAGGGCACACCAGAGCGACCCTTACCTTTCCCACTAGCTTGTCTGTAACTAAACCTCTACCCAAGTCCAGGGACAGTGAGTGATCCCCCTCTGCTGGAGCAAGATGGGTACAAGTACCCAGTGATTAAGTCATTTGAGTTAGGCAACTCAACTTCATTGTCATAATCCTACTGGTCTAATAGCTGGTTCTGTTGTCTTATGTGTGACATAGGATAATAATTTTAAGCATAAATCTTTCAGGAGGTAAATGCCTTGGAGTGTTGGGGATATACCTGATACTTCCCCGCTGCCTGGGTCCCAACCCAAGGCTCCCAGCAAGTGAAGCATGCCTGAACTCAACTTGCCCAAAGGAGACACTTTGTAGTCAATCCCATTCTGCCTAAGCTTCACCTACAACCACTTCTAAACATGAACCAAAATGTTTCAAAGACAAGAATCATTTTAATAATAGTAGGAGTTCCAGAATACAGATGTATATTTGGAGCCTATTCCTGTATTCAGCTTCTCTCATTTATTCCTGTCTGAACTTCTGTAATGCTTGTATTTTGCTATTTTTTACAGACTAGGAAATTGAGGCTCCAAGACCTCAGAGAAGTATTCCCCAAATCCATAAAACCGCTAAGTATGAGGAGCAGGAATCTCTGGTCTGGTCAGATCTGCTCACCTTTCCCAGTTCTGCTCCGTTTCTTCTGTGATCCACTGTTCTGCCTGTTCCTTCTGCTCACTGGCTGTCTTTGTCCCTATCTGCTGCACTTTAGAACAGATGGTCAGTGATGAGCCACAATGTGTAGATGTAATGGCCCTCCCTTCCTCTCTGCCCAGGTAAATGTGGGTGAGATGGTGGAAAGAGATGTCTGTTGTTAAACAGAGTTTTAGTGTCTGGGACTGTAACTGGGTTGGGTTATCTTCCTCCCAAGAGAGCACAAGAATTCCACCTTCTCCTCATGCTCCCAATACCAGTTATTCTTTGTATTTTTCAGTGTCTTTTTGAGACAGGGTCTCTCTATGAAGCCCAGTATAACATTCAACTTAACAGTCTTTTGCCTTAACATCCCAAGGGCAAAGATTGCAGGCTCCCCATAGCAACCATCTTAATAGGAGTGAGGAGATATACTCCTCAAAATTCATTCTCCACTGAGCCTAGACCCTGTGTGTCAGACATTTATGATGTGAATATAAGAGTGAATAACTCAACAGTTAAATTGACATTGCTTCCCAGGGTTTATTCAATTATGAAATAGTCTCTGAGAAGTTAGTATTGTGGTGGCCCATGCCTTTAATCCCTGAATTTGGAGGTAGAAGCAGGCCAGTCTCTGAGTTTGAGGCCAGCTGGATCTACAGAGTAAGTTCCAGGACAGCCAGGGATACACAGAGAAACCCCACTTAAACAAACAAAGAACAAACAAATAAAAACAACTTGAATTTGAATTGTCAGATTTCAAAGCTGATACTCTTTCTTTCTCTGAACCTCAAGGGATTTGTATCCACCTACTGGGTGCTCAGTCCTCAGCAGGAGCAACTTCTCCCAAGGTTGAAGTCACCTCCTGCTTAGAGTCACCTCCCTAGTCTCATTCCACTCTCCACAAGAGAAACAAATCATAAGAATGAGGCCTGTTTGAGTGTAAACCCAAGGATCCTGCACATGTTACCCTGACAGAGATGCTCTGGGGTCCAGATTCAGGGCAGGGGTTTGGCCAGCTCTTGCCTTCCACCCCCTGTGCTCAGCCATGGAGCACTTCTTCCAGGCCAGCTTAAACACTAAGCTTCCCAGGGCCCCTGTCTCTGGAGGGGTTTTGTTGGTTGCCTGCAGGCCAGTAGCTGGCGGAGTCACTTCCTCACCTGAATTCTCTCCTAATACCTTTCCTTTCTCCCTAGCTTAACTTGGCACCATCTGGGTGTCTGTACTGAGAGATGGCCCAAGTATGCTTTAAAAAATTACAAAAATTCCCAATCTTTTATGGGAGTTATATAATTCTGGCCAGCAAACTGGCAAATGGAAAGAGTTGCTCTTTATCTTAGCTTTCTCTCTTTCAATAAAGCTCTAGAAAGGTAACCATGGCTTGTGATTCTTCTGCCAACCAGCACGCACCTCCAGCTGGTCGCTGCCAGTGGTGGCCAGCTATGAGAAGCACGACTTTCCACTATTGATATCACCACGATTTTTCACAGTGAATCTGCTGTTCTAATGGCTGAAATCTGAGCTATATCTTTGCAGTGAACAATCCCGGGGTTTGTCCTCAGGCTGTGCTGGCAATGGCAGGCACATTTTGCTCCGACGAGAAGGAGCAAAAAAGGCGTCTGGGGTCTACCAGGTGGATCAACAGCAGCGCAGTCGTAGCTCTTCTCATCCCTTGACAAAGAGGGGAGGGGACTTGAGCTGATCTTAGATCTTACTTCATTCTCGGTACGCCTGAGTTGATGTCTGATCCCGGGTTGTTTCTTTTTCATTTTTTATTGTCACTCAGCTATAGCCATGGGACAGAGGGCAGATACCACCCACTTCCATTGGCAGATGGGGTGGGTACAGGTAAATTTGGCCTCTTAACAGCTTTGCGGTACTGGTAAACCTGACCACATAACAATGTGGCAGGTACTTCAGCCGGCAAACGGGAAAATAAGAGTTGCTTCATCTCCAAGCTTTCTGCTAAAGCTCTAAACCCTTTCTTTCCTTTCCCACTTCGGAGTCAGGCACTTGTAACCTTTTCTGTCTTTCTTCCGCACCTGTGATGGGCAGGCTCAAATGTGTGGGCTTGGATGGTTTCTAAGACTCGCCCTAACTCACCTTAACTCCACCCACTCATTCTCAAACTGCCTTGAGAAGCACAGACGGGTCTAAAAGCAGCTGAGATCTAAACAATTAAGTTTACAATAATCAGGATGACTCCTAAGCCAGAAGAATTCAGCTTATAGCCTCAGCAAGTCTTCCAAAGGATTGGTTTACACTCTGCCTACTGGCAGATCTTCCAAAAGCTGCCCTTAAGCCACCAATCATCAGGAAAAAATTCCGGACACAGAGTAAAATCTGTCTCTTGTTCCCAGTTAAAAGTTAAGTATCTGGAGAACAAGGCTCCTGACCCCATGGGCAAAAGAGTCATCTGTGGCGTTTAAGGTGTGCCAGGGAAGAGATAAAAGCCCAAAAACAAAATTGCCAAGTCCTGGCCCTCGCTGACTCCCAAAAGCTGTTGGGTCCCTGTTTAAAATGAAAAAGGCCATGGGGTAGAGAATGCCCTGCCCATCAACAGCCTTGTCCTTGTGCTGCCTAGAAAGACAACCAGTCAGCTGTCTGGCCCCAGGCGCCAAGACACATGGGTACATCAAGGTAAGACCTCACACAAACCTAGGCTTGGCTACAGACACAGCAGGGAACCCAGAACTCAGCAGGTAAGCGATCAGTTTCTTTCCTTCTGGACAGGAGAGCCAATGACTCAGTCCTGGGAGTTTTAGGATGTCACTCCTCCTTTCTATTGTCGGGAACAGAGGACAACCTTACTTACCTCACCAGATTTAATTGTACATTCTGAGTTACTTAATGAGAAAGATTTCCAACTAAGATAAGAGCTCATTGTCTCACTTTAAAGTTACCGCCTGTGTTTCTCATGTGCATACAGACAGGGCCATGATCTTTGCCTTGTCCCTAATTAAAACAAATAAGTTCTCTTTCAATTTCAAGCTCCAGAGGACACCAGGATCCACTGCCTTGTCACCAATTCCAGAGGAATAAGGTATCACCCCTTCCTTTTCCAACTAGGGCCACACAGGGCTGGAGGCAAAAGGGACCATCAAAATATCCTGGCGGTAAGGATATAACAGTCTATCACTGTCTGAAACTCACCAACTGATCACCTGTGTATCCTAAATGCTAAACTAACAAAACAAACAGGTGCCTTAAATAAACCACCTGGAATAATGCTTGTCTCAGGTAAAAATCAAGCAGAGTACTAGAACATCACAGCCACCTTTTTAACATGTCTCCATCCAGACAGGCCAGATCCACCTCAGATAAATGTCAACTCCAAAAATAAAATAATAATGAGTCTTTTCTCTAAGATTTTATGTCACCAGTGTCTTGTCAGACAGAAGGTTCCCTGAAGGACAGACAGCTGCAGGACAAGGCATGACAGAACTTCATCCCAGGACCAGCCACACCATGAAGGATGGACACAGCTGCAGGACTTCATCCCAGGACTTCAGGAGCCAGCTTCCCATTCCCTCCCAACCAATGCCCACCATTTGGCCTGAAGCAGTCTTTGAGAGAAACGGTGCCCCACACCCACCCATCCACATTTTTTCTTTTTTTGAGAAGAAATGAGTGGGGAATGATAGGAAATCACAACATGTCCACAAGGTTGGGCTTGCCTGGCAGACTGCCTAATAATTTCCGGTTCCAAATAGGCATTTCTAGGTCAGAACATCTTGCCTGGCTAGGACTCCCTAGCTTTACATGGTTGCATAAAGCACATGGCCATGTAATCTACTGGCATGCGTGGAGTAACAGTGCCGCTAAATAACTAACAATCAGGCTTCATGGCGAGTTCTCTCACCAGCTGAGCCATCTAAGTTGCTCCTCTTTATTGTGTTTGTCACTGTGTGTGCCTGGAAAACTGGGCTGTGTTTCTATTGGTTCTCTTGTCTCTGTCTCCCAGCTCACCATAGGAACACTGGGATTAGAGATACAACAGCTTCCACACTCAGCTTTACATGGGTTCTGGGATTCAAATGTAGGATTCATGTTTATATGGAAAGCACTTTACCCAGTGAGACATTTTCCCATCGCTGCTTGTTCCCTCCTCCTCCTCCTCCTCCTGCTCTTCCTCTTTATCCTTCTCTTCTTCTACAGTTTTTCAGGACACAGTTTATCTGTGTTGCCCTGGCTGTGCTGGGAATTGCTCTATAGTTCAGGCTGGCCTCAAATTCACAGAGATCTTCGGCTTCTGCCTCCTGAGTACCACCACCACTGCCCAGCTTCATTTTATGTTTAAAGATTTATTTGTTTTTATGTGTATTGGCATTTTGCCTGCATGTATATCTGTGTGCGGGTGCCAGATATCTGTGAACTGGAGTTTTGGGTGCTGCAGATTGAACCTGTGCCCTCTGGAAAAGCAGTCAGTTACTTAACCGCTGAGCCATCTCTTCAGCCCCTGGCTTATTTCTAATATTAACCCCAGCTCAGACTTAACTTTACTAGAGTACAGTCATGCCTAATGTGTGAGCTGAATGAGTCGGTCAGGTCTGTTTGGCATGGGACAGCCTGACTGGCATGAGAACACAGTTGTTTAAAATTTATTTTTATTTGTGTGTATGGGGGATGTCTGTGTGGATTCTACATATGTGAGGCTATTCTAGGCCAGAAGACTTTGTCAGATCATCTGCAGCTGGAATTGGAGGTAGTTGTAAGCCACCCAACACAAGTGCTGGGACTCAAACAAGGGTCTTCTGGAAGAGCAACAAATGCTCTTAGCTACTCAGCCAGCCAGAAATATGGTTCTTGTAGTCCTAAACTTCCTACATCTACAAGGCCCCTTTTGGGAAGAGAGGCTGAGAAGCCTAGGCCTTGAGCTTCCAAAGAAGGGTGACTCTAGAGTCTGTCTACACTAGAGTCTCTGGCTCTTGTGACTGAGAATTATTGACCTCTCACTAGAGCAGTGGTTCTCAACCTTCCTAATGCTTCAACCCTTTAATACAGTTCCTCATGTCCTGGTGACCCTCTCAACAATAAAATTGTTTGTTGCTACTTCATAAGTATAATTTTGCTAGTGTTATAAATTGTATGTAAAAATCTGTGTTTTCCTGTTGTCATAGGCAATCCCTCAAAAGGGTCATTTGACCCCAAAGGAGTTGATAACTACTGCACTGGACCTTGGCTTTAGGGTCAGGATGACAGACACAGAAAATGACTTCTGGTTAGTGTAAGGACAAAGAGGAATCTAGGGGAACTTCCTTGGCTAGCAGAGAGGCTGAATGGCCATCTATGAGGTATTAATCTTCTGAATTTGAGCTGTTATATGAGATGAGACACACAATGGGCTTGTGAAACCAGGACAAATAATATAAAATGTCTCATTTGTAAGCTTTTATGCTGACTGCTATTGAAATGACATTTTGGATCTGTTATATTAAATAAAATACATTGGATACTCTACCTAGTTTTCTTGTTATTGTTCTTATTAAATTATTTTATGATGATTATGAGTATGATTATGATTATTGGTTGGGTGTCTTTGAGACAGGATTTCTCTGTGTAGCCCTCTCTGTCAGTCAGAGATCCTCCTGCCTCTGCTTCCCAAGTGCTAGGATTAAAGGTGTGTGCCACTGCATGAACTTTCTTTTCTTTCCTTTTTTTTTTGTCATTTTTCAAGACAGGATTTCTCTGTGTAGCTTTAGTGCCTGTTCTGGATCTCGCTCTGTAGACTAGGTTGGCCTCGAACTCACAGAGTGCTGAGATTAAAATGTGTACCACCACCACCACTCTGCTTGCATGCGGTTTCTTAAAACATTCTCAACTAGGCGCATGATTGTCCTACAAGTAACTAGGTTAATACCATAGGGAAGGAGTCATGGTATGTATTGTCGCGTACTCTGGTGGTACTTTGATGAGGGCATAGTGGTTTGAAAATGGTGTTAGCTGGTGACTCAACACTTAAGAGTCACCCTTCCTCCACCTCAGGACCATTTTTGGATGGCTTGCTATTTCTAAGGGAATGTGATCTCATTTAAATGTCACACACACACACACACACACACACACACACACACACACACACACACACACGTACACTCCCCCTCAGGCCTAACATTAGTGAGAAAGAAAAATGTCATGAAATAGGCATATGGGGCCTGTCTTGTCTTTGTTTTCAGGAGTGGTCTTTGTTCTCACTGCACCCTCAAAACATTTCATTCTGACAGGTCTAGGGTTATATTATGACTTTTGCCAAACCAAGAGTAAGAAAGATCCTTAGACTCCAGAAGCTGAGACATTCTGCTTCTGCCATTCTGTCCCATTGTCCCTTTGCTCAGAACAGGGCTCCATATTTATACCCAGGCACAGGGTGACCCAGAGTTGAAACATTGTCCAGCTTCCTGAGATCTGGTTCAGCTACATAAATACTGGCCAAAGGGACGTAAACAGTTGTGTCAAGTGACTTTGGGGAAATCTCCTTAAAGGTCAGGCCTTTTTTCTGTTTTTTGGCTGGAAGGCCTAGTACTCAGGTGGCTACCTTAGGTCATAATGCATTGGAGGCTCCTACCTCAAGATGGTGGGCAGTACTGGTCGGCCACTATATGAGTCCCTAAATGATCACCAGAGTTTTTGTTTTAGCTTTTTTTTTTTTTTTTTTTTTTTTTTTGCGTGTGTGTGTGTGTGTGTGTGTGTGTGTGTGTGTGTGTGTGTGTGTGTGTGTGTAGAGGGAAGCTGAGGCCTTGTGATGCTTGGCAAGTATTTTACCACTGATCCATGCCCCCTCCCACCATGGACTTTTTGTCAGAAAAGTAAATCTTAGAATGTTTGGGCTGTGTAATTAGACACTTGGTCATATTGTGACCTGAGGACTGGTGTCTACCTGCTTTCAACTGCTGTCCCTAGAAGGGACCACTCAACTACTTCATGGCAGACACTCAAGTGCTTTCTAATTTATTTTACACATGTTATGTATGTGCCAGAGGGAATCAGAGGTCAACTTGTAGGTGTTGGTTCTCTCCTTTCTCTCAGGTCATCAGGGTTGGCAGCATGCGTTTTATCACATGGGCTATATCACTAGACCCATCAAGTACTTACAGCACAAGGTCAGCTTCAAGATGACTTGATTTCTTCACCATCCAGTACTGAATTACAAATACAATTGGCAAGGCCTTCAAAAGGTACAGTTTAGAAAGGTCCTGCAGAGCAGGGTGAGAACACATACTTCCTCCTTTGTTACTTCATGGCCTGTTTGTCCTCAAAGGCTGCCATCACCCTCAGCTGCTTGATATGTCCCTTGCTGTGACTTCCAAATGGTAACCTTAGGAGGGAAAAAGATACAGATCCTGGGGCCCTGTTATCTAATAGAATACTAATGGCATCCCTGTCCAACTATCTATCAAATCAACAAGTCTTATCCATTCATCTGAAGAACTCTGCCTTAATGATCATCATGATTTTACACTGGAACCACATGGATATTATGGCTCATATTAAACTGTTCAAAACTTCAGTCAATCGCCAGTCACACATTTCCTTAGCTTTCCCCTTCATGGTATAAAATGCAGATTGGGCAGACAGCTGGGGCAGGTGCTTTAGGAACACCAGTTCTACAAGGCCACAAAGGACAGCTCCTCTAGTGAATTTCAAAGAGCCCCAGAAGGACAAGTGAGTGTCCCTGTTCAATTATTTATCTCACCAAAAATAAAAAAAAATAAAATAATGCTAGAGTATTAGTTGTGAATTCAGACTGTGTTTTCAGTAAAGATGAATGAAAGGGTCACCACAGCTGCATTTAATGGGTACCATATACGAGGCATGCAAAGAACTTCAGATATATTATTCTCTAAACCCCTCTCAAGGGGTGCTATGTTATGTAATAAGTTTGTTAATGACATCATTACTCATCTATGAGGAAAAAACAAACTCTTCTTCATCTAAAACACAGTGCTCAAGAATAATCAGACTACAACCCACATCCCCAGAGAAGTTACAGAAGAAGGAGGGCCCTTGGGAAGGGGAAACAGAGGAGATCTCAATGATCAAACTGGGGATAAGGGGTGGCAATAGAGAGGAGGGGGTGGGAGATGAGAACAGGAGGGAAGGGGATCGTCAAGCTGGGGGAGGAACAGAGTGGGAGAGCAATGAATGAGATATCTTGATAGAGGGAGGCATTATGAAGTAAGGGAGAAACCTGGTGCTAGGGACATTCCTAGGAATCCACAAGGACAACCCCAGATTAGACTATTAGCAACAGTGGTGAGGGTGCCTGAACTGCCTTACCCTGGTAATCAAACTGGTGAACACCCTAACTGTCATCTCTACAGATGCAGAGATCCACAACCATGCACCAGGCTGGGCTCTGGGAGTGTAGTCAAAGAGAGGGAAGAGGGATTATATGAGCAAGAGGTCGTGGTCAAGACCATGATGAGGAAATCTACAGAGGCAATTGAACCAAGCACAAAGGAACTCAAGAATTTTAGACAGACATCTGTGGAACCTGCATGGAACCAGACTAGGCCTTCTGCATACAGGAGACGGCTGTGTAGCTGGGTCTGTTTGAGGGGCCCATGGCAATGTGATCATGATCTATCCCTGGTGCATGAGCCGGCTTTCTTGATCCCATTACCTATGGTGGAACTCTTTGCTCACCCCTGATAAAGCAGGGAGGGGTTAGGTCCTGCCTCAACTGAATTTACCAGGCTTAGCTCTCTTCCCTCATGGGAGAACTTACCCTGTTAGAGGAGGAGATGAGGGGTGGGAAGAAGGAGGGTGGGAATGAGAGGAGGGATGAGAGGGGGATCTGTGGTTGGTATGTAACATAAATTTCAAAAAAGGATAAAAAATGGTCTGCTCAAGAACTAAATTGCTAAATTACAACATCAGAATACTAGTTACTTTCAAATGAATACAGTGAAAATAAACTTATAGAATGTTTCCACATGTAATATCATTTCAATTTTATGAAATAAACAATAGAAAAATTTTAATAAATATACACCAAGAATTATTCAGAACTCTGATATCCATCGCCAAGAGGTTCCGGTGAGGGGCACAACCAACATGGAGGGAAGATATGTTTCTGCTCATAATTACTCTGAAAAGTTATTGTTGTGAAATTTTATGGGCTGACTTATTCCTTGACACTTTGTATGTGGAGGGAGACATGTCAAGGGAGACTGTGTTGATGCCATCCTGCTATCCAGACACCCCAAACCAAGAAGCATCATGTTTTCACTCCAGTCCAGTTCTGAAGGTACTGCTTGTCATGCATATGTGATGCTGAAGTTAATGCTCTTCAGAGATGACAACAATCCCTCGCTAGTCATCTTAGTCATTTCTTTTGTCCATTAGGAAATCAACTGCAGTTTCTCCCGTGTCACAACCTTGACTGAAGAGAACTGTCCTGAGAAAGGTTTCTGATGTGATGTCACCATGAGCTTTTATGTCTTTGGATAGCAGAAGCTCCTCATGTCCCTTTTTGGTCTTGAATAGGCAAGGAACACAGACACCTGTTGCCTGAAAGAATCATCTAGTGGCCAACATAGCACAGGATCAACCTTGGCAAGGGCTTAACATATAAAGCCCCAAAATGTCATGGCTACACCTGTCTTGAAAAGGGTATTACAATGTGTGGCTTCATCCTACTATATGTCCTAAGTCAGCCTCAGAGTGTAGGACAGTGCCATGAAATCATCATGAAGAGAACTCTGCTTTGTGTAAACATTTTTGTTTGTTTTTGGGTTTTCTTGCAATGAGGTTTTTGTTTTCTTTGTTTTGATTTGTTTTTTTTTTATTTTTTTTATTCTTTTTCCTTGATTTGATATTTTGCTAAGGCTATACACTGTAAATACTGAATGTCCCTTTAAGCCACCATTGAGTGAAATGACTGTATTTTCATAAATAAGAAGCAATTTTCAACTGTTCATTCTTAATCTAGCTTTTTTGCTCAGGTGTAGTGTCAGACTACTTTAACCCTAGGACTCAACAGATTGACATGGATCTCTGAAAATTCCAGGTAGTTTTGGATACATTGTGAGTTCACAGCCTGATAGGGCTACAAAGAGGGATGATATCTTGGGTGTGGACTCCATCATGTGGAGTCTTAACAATAAAAACCCGGGGTCAGATACTGAGGGTAAAAGCTGAAAGATCATTGAATCAGAGTTGCAGCCACTAGAAATTTCTTACTCCTATGAATCCTCAGACCATATGCAGAGATCCTGTCTCCACAAGTCATGTGCTTGGATAGAAGGTGTGAACCTCCAATGTGGTGGGATCAAAGGCAAGATCTTCCCAAGTGCTGGGATCAAAAGCCTGAGCCTCCCAAATGCTGGGATTAAAGGTGTGTGCCAACATCCACTGGCCTCTATAAGTAACCAGTGGCTAGCTCCACTCTCTGATTTTCAAGCAAGCTTCATTTGTCAGAACACAAACAAAATATGTTACAACAAATATGCACTTCATGATAAAAAAATGACCCATATTTAACACCTGGCATCAAATGTTTAGCTGCTCAAAAAAAAAAAAAACATGAAACAAAACAAAATAAAACAATTACCCCACACAGTCTAGATACACATATGTTGATGACATGATCATTCACATCATATTTTGAGAAAGACACCTATGTTTTCTAATTCATCTCAAGAAGTGATAACATTCAATACAGGATTATAAAGAAATTAAAAATCCCTGTATCTATTTGTCTCTCTTTTCCTTGAAATACAGCACCAGTGATGGCCACAATATAGAGACTGAAACATTCTAAGACATATTGAGACACAGTGTTTTAGGTGCTGTTGCCTTGACTATTGAATTCAAACTGTTTTTTTAAGGTTCTTTTTCCTGTTTTTATGTGTATGGGTAGTTCCTTTATAGACACCACAAGCATGCAACTTCCACAGGGGCCAGAAGGGGCAATGGATTCCAACTTGTACTGGAGTTACAGAAGATTGTTAGCTACTGTATGGTCCTCTGGGAGAGATACAGGTCCTCTGAAAGGATTTGTGATCTCTTCAGCCTCTGCACTTGCCTTTTGTCCTTCTAGACTTCCTAGTGTAATAGTGTGTTAGATGGACTGGCACACACACAACCAAAGAAAGATATTTCTGAACAATTGTACGGAGAAATCAATGAGGGAGGCATGGAAGACTGTCTTGAGATGCCAGGCATTCAAGCAGAGTGCTCCAGGGATCAGAATCATCCCTCAGCATCTCTTACTATTAGAGTTGGGGCAGTTATGACACCTCTCATCTAGATGACAATGCAGAAGAGGCCCATCAGATGAAATGAAGAATTGAGAAGATCTTCCTGGGGATGGAGATGGGGTAATAAAACCCTGTTGATGCAGCAGCTAAGCAGTGTTAAGAGGAAGCTTCCTATTAGTCTGGGTGGATGGTGTCTGCAACAAAAGCCACATGCCTCTGATAGACAGTGTGTCTGTACAAGGCATGAAAGGGAGAGGGATGGTTGAATCTACTCTTTCATCACAGCAGATGACACTGTGTTTGAGGAAAGTTTTCTTCCAGATGAGGGCATTATACTTCAGAAATTCCCCTGGAACTGATCTGACCTGAGACTCACAATAAGTCAGAGATTCAATGTTTGAGGGAATTATCCTTGTAAGTTCCAGTCTGGTTCTTTGAAACCATCATTTTAAAGAGTTTTAAGCTTGAGAAGGATTTAAGTTCCTCCCTGACATTGGTCACCTTCTCATTCTGAACTGACTCTGATACAATAAGGCATACCTGTAGACACACTGGACCTAGCTGAGACTTCATTCATCACACACTACCAATCATCAGCATGTGGCATGGGTCACACTGTCAATCTATCCATCATTGGGAAGAAGTCTATATTAGACCATGCCTTATTTCCATGTAAGTCCCCAGCAAAGCACTTGGCTCTTATGATAAATGCTGTCAGCTGGATTAGCATGGATTTTCCCCTTGCATTTGTGCAGGGGGATAACACTTTACTTTCAGCTTTTCTCAGACTAAACTGTCCAGATGGTGCAACGTGATCTGGGCACTTCTTCTTTCTCATATAAAATTTCCTGCCTTTGAAACCATCCTGTTAGCTACTCAAATTAACCAGTCTTGGGGTAGCCAAATAGAAATTCAAGCTTATCTTGATGTATTTCCTGTAGTATTTGTAGCAGATAAATGGAGTTATATGTCAGGAATGTAACTCAGAGATAGACTACTTGCCTATAATGTGCTAGGTTCAATCTTAGTACTAGGGTGGAAGGGGATGAAAATTAACCCTGTTTCACCCTGTGAAGTGGCACAGAGAAAACTGGAGGTTTCATAGAAGCATCTTAAATACTCTGACCTCTATTTCTTGCCCTCAGTTAACTGTGGAAAACCTTTATTTTGTGGATGAAAATTTCCATTGAAGGATAGTTATACACAGAGACCACGAATATGGATACATTGCTTATTAAATTCTGTGCTTGTTGTAATGGGCTGGAAGGTGACTAATCTGGTAAAGGTAATGCAGGCAAGCTTGCAGACATGCATTTATTTCCATGAGAACCACCTTATTGATGGAGAGGGAGAAAATTCACAATTGTTCTCTGAGGTGCATAGAGGTGGGGGTGTCAGGTCCCCACCCTCTAAAGATGGGACATCTGGTTTCTCATTCCTCACTTACGCTATAATCTTTCCATCTGGTGCCCTTCTATAAACATATTACTGTGTGATTTGGGACTTTTGTTATTTTACTTTGGCTGCAAGAACTCAAAGAAACATAGAAGGCCAATATCAAACCATCACCTGAAAAACATGTCAAGGGAGTGTGGGCATCTGGAAATTGTAAATGTGTTAAGACTGTTGTTAGGCAGAAACTGAACCAAAATGTATCCTATAGATGCCTGGCTAACCGATATTTATTGTCTACCTCTTATTCTCTCCAAGAGCACAAACCTTCTGGTCAAAGTCCAGAGAGTCTCTAAGAGTTGATTATGCTTCACTGGAGCTAACAGCCTCCTAAATGAGCATGGCATGTTCTGGGTTATTCAAAATTGGTGCAGGTAACCTGCACTGCCTTCTGCTCTCATCCACATTCCTCTTAGATGTGAGCAGTCTATACCCCAGTGGGAGACAAGGACTCACAGAATAAGAACTCCTGAATATGACCCAGGGATTAGCATGGTGGAAGAAGAGAGCTAATGGCTGGACGTTGTCCTCTGATCCACAGCCATGCTGTTTTACATTTGTGCCCCACACACATAAATACACAGATAAAAATGTGAGAAAAATTTTGAAAACAGAATTCCACACCTGGCAACTCTATACTCTGTATTGTAAAGTGACAAACACTTTTATGATCAAATGATGAAAGAAAAGCACATTTCCCTCCAAGTTCTGTACAAAGGGATGAAAGAAGAAGAGGCTGCCAGAATGAAGCTAGGGAGGGGACCTCAAGACTTTGGAGGTTCAGGAAGTTTTATTGCACACAAAGGAAGGAGGGAGACTTGGATCTGTGGATGACAATAGACCCACCCATCTCTCATGTTTTCTGAATGGACAGAGACCAGAAAGGAGGTAGATCTGACAATGATGGGACAGTAGAGGGGAGACAATGTCTTTCCCCTTCATTCCCTGCCAGCTGTGGCACATTCCACTACCATTTAGCACTTCCTGCATTTTGTTTGCCTTACTTTTTGCTGTTAACATTGTCTTTATCTGCCTTTAACTGGTTCATTCAGCTGGCAATTTTGGGAAGTTCCTAAAGTGTCAGCAGGCACAAAGGGGTACCACTGAGGTAAACATCAACTAAGATGAGATACCATGCATGGGGATGTGCTGACATGTCACTGACTCCATCACCATGGAAGTAGTGGCAGAAGGATCAGGAGTCAGAGGCAAGCTTGGGTTCCCTGAGCTCCTATCTTAGACAATAATATAAATAAAATGAAGAAGAGTCTGTCTTTACAGGGGAGAGAGAGTTGACAGAGCAATCTGTGGAAACATGGCCTGACTTAGCCCTGTGTGCTCTCAGGTCTTTGCTCCCAGAGGATGTAGCAGTTGGGGAGCAGAAAGTCTCTTCTGTTTGACAGACCAGCCTGGATTTCCTGCAGCAGGCAGCACCCTCCCTTACCACCCATCAGAGACAAGGTCTTGGAGACAATTTCTGGGTGTCTGTATATGAAAGCCTGAGGTATAAGTAGGGGGATGCTCTCCTAGATCACATGCAAGCAGTAATAAGCAACTTTGACACTTCATAGAAGGACTTCATTGTGTCCTGGCTAACTGGAGTCTTACTGATAATTTTTCAGTGTGCAAAAGCAGGTTTAATATAGTATGGGCATGCCCAGAGGGTCTAAGCAAAGCACAGAAATCTTCATGTAAACAAGACCCCCTAAGGGCAGTGTTTGTCAACTTTCCTAATGCTGTGACAATCTGAGGCAGAAGTCATTCCAGGGAGGGAGAAGCTGCTTGACTGAATTTGAGAAGCTCAGTAGCCAGGTACATACAGTTCATCACCCCTGAAATGCAAGGAGAGTACTCTTTTCCAAAGCAGCTGTTGGCATTTTTGTGTTGGAAAGCACCTGTACACACACATTTCTGTAGTGTGTCTGCTCTGAGCAACCTTACTTCTCATCACAGACTACACTGACACATGTAGGATTTCCCATAATTCTCATCATCTTGCTCTTCTGGCCAATCAGCAGAGAGGATAGGCAGGACCAAGTCTGGTTGCTTAGAGACCTCTGTAGAAGGCCACCTGTAATAAGAAAAGCCTTTTCCTACCTAGATGCCAGCCTCCATGCTTGAGTAACAAAGAAAGGAGGCAGACCTCACAGATGCTCAGAGTAAGATGAAGTGAGTTATATGGCAGCTGAACTGAGGTTAGAAGGTACCAGGGGCTAGTGAGATACTCAGCTGTGCCTAGATGCTTATGCTGAGGTTTAGATCTGGCCTGCATTGTGAACAGGGGCATTGTGGGCTTTAAATAAGCAAAGGTCATGTTACACATGACAGCTGGAGGCTTACCTTAGTAAAGAGTCAGGAATCAGTCTAAAACTCACAAATATAAAAGTTCCCTTTAACATGTGGAGCCCATTTCTAAAGAAAACAGGATGAATGGGAATTACAACAAGAAGGGGCATCTGTTCTAAAGGTTCTGGTGATGTTTTCAAGAGCTACTCTGCCTCATCTGACCAAGTCATTCTAGGCCATTGCTCTCAAAGTTACAATCATAGACCAACTGTTTATTAAAGATAATGAATGACTAATTCCCATCAATATAATAGCATACCTATACATTCTTTTGCATTCTTTAATACAGGGATTACAGAGAAATTCATTCCCCCAACTATAATCCTATCATGTCATTTCTGGACTTCAGCCAAGCTTCGTATTTCAGAATTTAGCCACAATGTCCTCACTGCATTGATTCCCATAGGAATCTCATTATGCAGAGTTCTTTATACGGCTGTCCATAACAGATCATTACAGACTGCATTTCTTTGCTTAAGTCTACATTTCCCCAACCCCAATCACCATTTTCCCTTTTGATCTATGTATACTGTAAGGTTTCAATTTTACCACATTCTTTCTAATGAAAAAATAATTTCTCTAGTTTATTTTCTTGTTTATTATTTTTCCAGTTTTTTAAGGTAAGCATACATTATTCTATGATTACAACAAAGCAGAATGAGAAAAACACTAATCAATTTTTAATTTTCATTATTTCAATTTCATTAGATACTTGCCTTCTTGTATGTCTGTGTACCACGTGCATTTGGTATCCACAGAGGTCATAAGAGGTGACAGATTCTTTGCAGCTAGATTTATAGGTATTTATGAGCTGTTATTTGGAGTCTGGGATTCACACAGAGGTCCTCTGGAAGAACAGCTAGTGCTCTTAACTGCTCAGCCATGTCCAGCAACCTACATGTGCTCACCCACCCAGCTCCAAGTTGAGGTAGCTGCTCACCCATGTTCCCAATGGCCCTTAAAGGGGCTGCAGAGACAAAGCAGGTACAAGTGGACAGGCTCCTTGCCACCAGCTCAGTGAGGGTAGAGGGTGCAGTGGCATGGCAATGGTCAACAAAGACAGCAATTCCTCAACTGCTTGTTCAGCAAGGACACCAGTCACATCCAGCATTCCCTCACCTTCACCAGCAGCAGCAGCAGAAGCAGCAGAAGGAGCTGGGCAATGGCTCCCAGATTAAGTCCATGCACTACAAGACTAAGCTGTGCCAAGCATTCAAGAAGAGCAGCACATGCAAGTAAGGGGAGAAGTGCCAGTTCACAGGGACTTCCACCAGCTGTGCAGGCTCACTTGGCCTCTGTGTATAAGACCCGAGGTGTGCTATACCTACAACAGATGACCCACCTCCTGGCCTCTGGCCCAGGCTTCCATATCATCTAGAGAGCAGAGAAGCTGCAGCACGAAATATGGTGGGAAGTTGTGGGGTTGGGGCAGACCTGTGAGCTGTGAATGTGTTAGGTAACAAAGTGCATATTTTTAAAAGCCAGGTGGTCTTATCTGCTTTTGAGATTTATGAAACCGTGTGTCTTTTACTCGAGTAGAAATGAAGCAAAGGTGAAAAAATGTCAGTGGTCTCTAATGATAAAATTGAAATGTATACATAGATATTTGGGGACTAAAATCAAGACCATGGTATTGACAAGTGAGAAAATGAATGAAAGTATAACATTCCTTTTTTATGAAAAATAACACATGTCGGATTGTCCTTAAAGGCTCAAGAAGAGAGTAAGTATAGACTCCAGGAACCAGAGGTCGCACTAGAGAACTCTGAAGACAGAAATGCTTCAACTGCTGTTTCTGCCTCTGCTTCCACTTCCACATGTGTTGCTGTTGCTCCTGCTTCTGCTGTTTCTGCTTCTCAAGCTTCTGCTTCCTCTCCAGAGGCTCCAGCCTCTGCTGCACCTGCTTCTGCTGCATGCATTTACTGCGGTTGTTACTGCTGCTGTAGCACAAAGGAAATGAACCCACTCTTCAAAGGCACAGTGGGCATCCTCACAGCTAGGATTCTGTTACTAAGGAGAAAGGAGAAAAGGATAAGTAAGACCATGACATAGGGTGAAATAGATAATCATTTTTGACTTACAAGACAAATTCTATTTTGGGCTGACAATCTTGATGAACATGTTTTATTGTGATGGGTTTATACTCAAGGTCACAGTCAGGCATTTCTCAGTATCACAATCATTTACATTGGATCCCATTTCCAATATATGGAAAGCAGTGTTGTATAGATACAATCATCATAGCTGACAAATGTGAGGGAAGCCCATTGCCTTGTCCTGTGGTTAGATGAATTCATCATGACAGAAATCAGACAGCTGTTCCTCTCCTAGAACTCACTTGCCTCCAGGTCCACTCACAGTACCTGCCAGTGTCTCCTGACACTAATAGATCTGGATCCTGTTTCATCTCTGACTTAAACTTGGATTTTTCTGTCCCTGTCCCTGCAGGCAAGTGGCACTGAACACTCCAGCATCTTCCTGTTCTTGAATCTTTTTTGTCTGGCTTTTTTTTCTTCTTTTCATAGTTTTTTTTAAGACTTTTTAAAAAATTTATTTAACATACCAACCACAGTTCCCTGTCTCATCCCTCCTTCTGCTTCTTCCCCAGGTTCTGCCCCGAACCAACCTCCTCATTCCATTCTCCAAAAGTCTAAGGGCTCCTCCCATGGGTAGTCAGCAGAGCCTGGTACATTCAGTTGAGGCAGGATGGAGCCCCTCCCCCATGCATCAAATCTGAACAAGGCTTTTCTTATATTTCCTTCGATTTTGCTGATGTGCCATGCTCTCTGCTTTTCCCACTTGGTCCTACTCATTTAAGTTCCTTCCATCTTGCCCCTACAGTCCAGAAAATTTGCTTTTCACCCTCTAACTACTATGTGTCTATCTATGTGACTGTCTCATTTATTGTTAACTTAAGTGTATTTCAATTTTGGTAGGTGTTTGTCTACTTACCACTATAAAACCTCATTGGTTAGGTAATTTGCGAGCATGCAGTACGTGGCTACTCACAGTGTATTTACTGAATGAGTCAATGAAGTTTACCATCCCCACCAGGGTCCCTTCTGTCTTTTCCACCTCCTTCTCCTCTTCCAATCTTCCTGCCTTATCAGTCATCTTGGCTATGCCTAGGATCCCAGGGTGTACCTGCTGAGCACCACTGGAATTCTGGAGACCCAGGCCCACAGACTCCAGCCCATGGCCTCTGCTGACTGGAGGCTATCAGTACCCTCAGAAGCCACCCATTTCAGTCCATGGCACCAAGGTCTCTGATAGCCCTGGTGCCATCTGACAGAGCTGGGCAAGTTGAGGCAGGTTGGTCGTACGGTGTAGATCCTCGGCATCAGGAACTGCTAGGTATTAGGCCTCAGACCCTAGCCCAGGTCATGACTAGGACAGAGGCCATGCTTCAAGGTAGTGGGAGCTCTGAGCCCAGGCAATTGGTAGCAGCTTGACAAGGAGGCTGGGGACACCAAAGAGTAGCTGCTGCTCCAGGTATACACTCCTAAGAGGCAGGATGAATTCCAGGACCTGCAGAATAAGGTTCAGGCTCAACTGCTGCCCATTCTCTGTCTGAAGGGCATCTTCAGACTGCCACAGCACACTGAGGGCTTGGGTGAGTAGTAGTTCCCTTGGGCCCCTCTGAACTGCCAGCCACCTCTTCTCTCTGCAGCTCACTCAGTGGGTCTAGGATATGGTAGTGGGCACTGCTCTACCTGAATGTCAAGGGTAGCATCTTCTCTCTTAGCACACAGGGGCTGGACATGAATTTATACCTACTGCCTCTGTTCTGATTCTCTCAGGGAACAATAACATGATAACAATAGCAAAAACCTTTCCTTCCCTGTCCTGGTTGTCCTCAGTGGGACATGATGTCCAGTGTCACATGAAGTGGCAGAAAACCTTGGAAAGATGTGGGTCATTCTCTTTTCTAAACACGCACCATATGTTCGCCCTTCGGACCAGAAGTTGAAATCAGTAAGAAGAGATTCTACTCTAGGCCTAGAAATCCTAAGTTTTCATCCTGCCTATCCATTTCAGTATCACAAGTGCCTGTTCTCTCTGTGCTTTTTTTCCTTCTTGCTTCCTGAAGTTAAGTATCCTTTCTGGTCCAGATTACCTGTGACTTATGCACAATGCCATACATGTTTTGCTTTAGGAAGTAATGGCCCAGAAGTTTAGGAAGTTACATGGCACTATGTGAATATCCTATAATGGCTGGTGAGGCTCAGTTCCCTCCTTGGGGGCTGATTTCCCACTGGAGGAGAGCTGGTCACTGATTCCTGTAAGTGCTGTCCTTTAGAACCCTGTGGTCTTGATGTGGAAGTGACTGATTTTTTAGTGTATATTGAGTGAGGGGTTCTGCTGGGAGTTTGTTCCTGATGACAGGCTTGTCCTGACTGAGCTGAGAGCAGAAGGCATAGAGCAGAGGAAGGAGGAAAGCTGGCACTCATGGTGTGTATCCTTGCAGGAACTTTACATTATCACATTTAAATGCTGTAATTGCATGTGCTCTATCTATTATTTATATTCTCACAAAATAGAAAACTATGGCTGCTGTGGTTAAAATGCTCAAGAAGGATTTAATGCCAACAATTTGGATTATTGTGTGTTGTTTATTTAATCCATGCAACCCTTCAAAGAGCATGCGAGTGAGTCTTCTGTGGGTCCTGACTTTGTTAATTGTGGATTAATCCACATAATAAAATCAATAGCCATAAGCTGCTAAAGAAAAGAGAATGAAGGGAGCTGGAAAAAAAAGAACAAAAAGCAAACAAAACAAAACAAATCCTTTAGCATTTTGTGGGCCATAGTTTAAAAAGATCTGTTTCTATGAGCATTAAAAGTCCCAATGATGAAGGATGTCATTTTACAAGTTGTCCCTGGTGGCAGCACCCATCTCCATGGTCCATCTCCACCCTCCTATCTCTAGGTGGAAGAAATTCGCAAACAGAGAGGCTAAAATGGCAGCCACATAACAGAGCGTTTCATGAGTGCCCCTACTGTCTCCTCCTTGGACTTCTGGCTTTTGCACTCTTTTCCTCAGACCTGCATTCTGTCCCGGTCGCTGTGGTTATTGCAGTTCCTGGGCCAAGACCTTAGTCTTCTTCTATAGCCCTTTGAAGTTGCTCACACGGGGCAGTCACATGTCCTAGGAGGAGAAGGACAAAATCAAAATGACTTTTCCCTTATAATTAGTTCTATTTATTTCTGAAGAAGGAAGTTTGTCAAAGATCCATTTTGAGAAATCTTGCTGAGGAAGCACAGAATGAGAGGGCAACCAAGAGGTCTTCACAGGGATGTGTCTACATCAACCCTAGGGTTAATCTCTCGTGTAAGGTAACTAGTGGACACACTGTCACTCATATCTAACATCCCCCATACCAGGTAGTTAAGGTGCTTCTCTGGTCTGTCCTTTAAGGAGTTTCTCCTGACCTGCAAAGAAGGACGTATCATAAGATTCATATTCATCTCTGGGACTGTGATTTCAGATCCATTTCCCCATATCCCCAAATTTTATTAGTCAGGAAACCCACAAAACAGTACATCACATTGAAGTTAATGTTACATCATTTTATAGATGAGAATTTAGAACAGCATTTGAGAGGACAAGACACTACCTAGAGCCATTTGTTGACAAGGTGATGATGTTTGAGTCAATGGACATCTCTGTGTCTTCTTAAAACTGTGATAGGGAAACACATGTTTGGTTCTGGCCAAAACAGGATCTCCTGCTCTGGGACAGATAGGCTGCTGTTGAGCATGTCTTGAATTACTTTCATATCTCACTGGTTTGTGCAAACCCCTGTGACACAGAGTGGTTTATTAGCATCATCTTTACATTAATTTCCCAAGCACATCAGGGAAAGAATTGATTTTAGCCTATAGATCCAGGTAATAGTCCATTTTGGGGATATCAAGGCAGGAACACAGTCACACCACATCCACAGTCAAGAGCAGAGAGATACAATTGCAGCCATGCTGCCTGCTTGCCTCTGCATGTGCTCCAGCTTCTTCACTGTTAACACAGTTCAGGTCCCAGCCATGAAGTGGTTCTGTACACTTTAGGGTGAGATCTCCTTCTGGTTAACAATCTATAATTCTCCAACAGATGTGCTCAAAACCAACTTAATCTAAAGAATTCCTCATTGAGGCTCTCTCTTCCCAGGTGACTCTAGTTTGAGTATGTATCAGAATAATTTAAAACTAACCCTCATCCTGCCCCAGTATCATTGTTATGCTTCATGGTTATAGGTAATATGAAAGAGAAAATTTTAAACGAGTTAGCAACATTGAACAACCTCAGTAGACATTTCAGCTATTTGGTGTTCTTCCAACAAACTCAAATAATTCTGATTTCTATTTCTCTTGCTTGATTTGTAGCCTTTTTCTGTAAGACCCTAGTGATTCACCCAGCTATTCCTGAGACCTTATACTAGAAGAACTAATGGAACACCACAGTGCTTCACAGGTAAAACTCATTTGACCTGTTACTAAGTCTTGTGGAAGACAGACATCCAATGAAAAAATCACTGTTCCTTGTTGGAGACCAGCAAAGGTAGATATCTAGGGTATTCAGGATCTTCCTGTCTCCTCCAGACTGATCAGAGACTTCCCAAATCCTGTATTGAGGTGATGTTGTCCCCTGTGTAGACAAAGATGATAGTGCTGGTCAGAGGAGCAGGGTTATTACTCCAGAGGGGCAGAGCAAGGTAAAATGTACCAGGAGTCAGTTCCCTGCTGAGCAGAATGTCAGTTACTGTTTTCTCAGGTCCAGCCAGGAAGACGTAGGGCTACTTCTATCAGGAAACTTTTTCTTAAAGTCTTCTCAATGACGGAATGTTCACCTGGTTTCTCCTGAAATGAATTAGTCTCAGTGAGAGCTTGGCATAGGCCTCCCAAAGTAAGGTCTAGTATATTGTTCATGACTATGAGTAGTCATCAGATTTAATAAAGTAGTACACTCTTGAGTCCTGGTTCCTTGCTTGGGTACTAATGATTTCATCCATTTCTTGATTAGTATCTGGTAATTTTACTGTAATAGTAGTAATTTTACTAATCATACAGGCCACATTTGAGACCTTTCTTTATATTCCATTAACCATTCCTCAAACTGGGTATAAAAGTACACTAACAATCCTTAGTATTGCAAAACAATATTATACTGCCTCCAATTATAGGTGTGCCTTTTATCCCTCTTATCAAAAAATAGATTTTCCATTGAGAAGGTTACAGTTAACATGTAATACAGTCAGGGAATAAAACAATGTCATTCTTGATTCAGTAATATAAGTGACCTTGTTTTTACCCCCAAATCTCAGTGATCAGAAAATATCGTGATGTCTCTTGTTCCAAGGTAAAGATAGGTTTGTTCTCCATCTCACATTCAAGGGTTTGTTGTCTACATTTAGTTGTTTCATTATTGGGTGCTCTCAGGGATGCTATCTTGGTCAGATTGAAAGACAAAGAGGCTAGATATAATATCAAGTATATTTCTGCTAGCCTAAATAGATCTTAGGTATTTAAGAGCCTTATTTATCAAATATACCAAATCTATGAATCACATAGTGGTTTGTTATTTAAATTTTCAGGAATCCGGGTGTTGAACAGTTAGCAAACACATAAGTGTTTAGACATACATCTTTTGAGTCAGGTTCTTCTATCCTGAGTCAATTTATATTTCCTTAGGGATATCTCATGATATTAAATTCCATCTTTCTCCAAAATATTTTGAAGAACTGTGATTGCCTATTTAGTCTATAAAGGAGATATAATAATAATCAAAGGAGACAATATACATGCTGCCTATGTATCGATTTTTTAAAGTGATAACCTTGTTGTTACAATTTTTGTTATACATTTTACAAATGTATTTTGACCATGTCCCAGGAATCTACTAATACAAAGTTAAAGGAATTTGTCTTAAGATACTATATTTTGAGGAAGGGGCCAAAGAAATTAAGAGATAAAATGTGTTAGAGTACAAGTAGACAGAGCTCAGAGATTTTTATTTCTTCATTACACTTTTTAAAAATCCATAATACTTTTGTAACAATTCTTTTCTATCAGGTTAAGCCAGTTTCCATTTTTAGTATAACTCTATCCTTCATGTGCAAATATATATATATGAAGTGAGTCAAGTATAACTTATTACTGAGCAATGTCTAATAAAATCTGATGGGACATTGTAAATTTTGACTGTTGAGCTGTACAGTCAGGGGAAGGTACTATCCATTATGAGGAGTGTGAGGAATTTGTGTATAAAATATATGCTCCTTGTCTTTTTGAAGAACAATCTGTAAAATCACTAAGAGCAAACTCTACAGGATTTTTAGATGTAATTTTGGGTCATACCCATTGATTATTTTCAAAAACTCTTAAAAGTTGATGTTCTGGGTAGTGATTGTCCATAGATCCTGTGTAACATTACAATGCAATCTGCCAGTGGTCATCAATTTAAATCAAATAAGATGCATATTACCTACTGGCAGTAATGTTTGGAGACTCCATACCAGGAAGTTGTTTACAAAGTTCCTTTCCATTATCATTAAGTGTATTATTTCTTGATAATAAGGAGATGCAGGTGCTTGTGGAGAATCATACCTCCCATAAATGCCTATAATACTGTTATGTTCTAGACATATACTTTCAGTAGGAGATGAACACTCACTTTCTCTCCCACATGGAAGTACTGAGACATTTCCAAACAATCAAAGAGCAATCTCTGGCTATGGAACAAAAGGGTACTGAAGCATTTCTCTTGAGTTCCAAGAGAGATTCCTAGAATGGAAAACCTGACTTCTGGAGAGTTATGTGGTGATCTGGTTAGCAGGGAGGCAATGTTAGTTCCCCATGACATCAGGGGGGCTCAACCCTGGACATTCTATTGTATCCTGGAGACTTTAGAATGTAATCTGATGTCACCTGTGTTGTAGCAACACCAACTGCCTTTGGACAGTTGGTTCAGTGCCCTTACAGTTCAGCCATGAACATGTTGGGAAGACTCAGGAGTCTATTGGGTAGAGAGAATGGAGAGGGAAGAGAGACCAGAGAGAGGCAGACACAGGCTGGCTTTCAGCCTCCATCAAGAAAGAAGTGGTACAGAAGATGGTACAGTAAGTTCTGGGCAGGAAATTGGGATATTCCTGCAGGACATGGGCTTGAGTTGATTCTTCCAGTAATGGGACAGTGGAGGTAGGAGTCTCTGGGAACCAACAGGACTTTCCTGATTGTCATGGCTCCTGAAATTCATGGATTCCAGAGGAGTAATTTGTCTGTCCCAGAAGTCAGGAATGAGTAAGGCCAAAGCTGTTGTACTGGGAGCCCTTGCCTTTCGATCCTACAGGAGGGTCGGGTTTGAAAGGGGACAAAAAGGGCCAGCATTAAGGTAGGAGGTGAAGTGTGCTCAGCAAGAGGCACGTCACTGAAGTTCTTCAACCTCAGTGGCTTCCTTTATTTACTGCCCACCATCTCTGTGCATCCTTCGTTGTCAGTAAAGAGTCTTGGCAGGATGGTGACCATATTCTGCCCCTGTGTGGCTTCTCTAACTTTGCCATGTGCTTAGAGTGACCTGTCAGGATATTTATATATCTTTCATGACCTAAGTGCTTATGGACTGTGCAAATTTTATCTTGGTTTTAAAGCCAAGACTAATGAATCTTGCATCCAAGTTGAATGCAGAGTCCAGGGCTATTAATAATCCTGAGGAGGCTTTCTCCTTAGTTACCCGAAGTATGTGCTAAAGGAGCAGAGGAAATCAGCTTGATGAGACACCTATCTCTCATCAGAGAGATGAGAGACCTGAGACTCCTGGCAGGGGCATCCCAATCCAGGGCAAAATTCTCTGGGGTGTCACTGAATTGCTTGCTTACATTCTTTCTCAAACACCTTCTTAGGTCAGGGTGAGCTGTTTATTCTCTCTGTCTTGTCACAATGCAAGTTCACTTGTGTTCATCCACCAACAGGGGTCTCCAAGGAGCCACCACCCACTCCAACCTGCCTCACAAAGAGGCAAGTGAAGCAGAAGGTGGAGAGCTTGAGCACTCAGCTCCAGGTGATGACCACCCAAAGGAATGATCTGCGAGATCGCCTCATCTTAGTAACTGAAGGTTCCTTGGACAAGAGGTATTTACTGTTTCAAACTCCATGGTGACTGCCTTGGTTCCACAATTTCACCCTTAGTGTATTTTGTCTAAGGAATGGGCTTCTGGGAATCTGGAAGCACCTTCAGAGTGTCCCTCTGCCCAACACTATTTCCCCAAATGCTTCCCTGAAGCAAAACCTGACACATGGGCAGGATGAGATGGGGACATAGACTGTTCTGCTTCCTCCAAATGAAAACCTGAGCCTGTCACCAGAATCATATAACTCAGGGATTGAGGCAGTAATGTGTGAATTACCAGCATGCATTTGGAGAGGTCTTGTCAAGTGGTGGCTACTGAGAGAATGCTGTGATTTTTTTTTTTACTTGGCTGGCAAGACATTATGTGCTGGATGCTTCTAGTAGCAGATGGAGAGGCCTGGTCCCACATCTTAATATGTGGCAGCAAGGCCTGATACTGATGTCTGCTGCTCTTGGTACTCTCTGAGATGATACAATTGCATGCATTAATTTGGCATCTTAATGAGAGCATTATATCACTTTTCCCTCTCTCACTTACTCCCTCTGACTCTCTCTTTTTCTGTCTCCCTCTCCTCCATTATTGTGTATCTATGTGTTCATGTGTTTGTGCATATGTGCCCCTCTTTACCCTACAATCAAGGGTCTGTGGTTGAGCATGAAGTGTTGCTTGTCTCAGTATCTAGGTATTGTCTACATGGTGTATTGGGAGCCCTATTTTGATCAGCATAGCACTTTGCCAGTGTGTTCACCTTGGTGTGAACTAGGAATGCCCTGGGGGAATTTATGAAGTTGTCATAATATTGTGTCCCATCCTCAGAAATGATCATGATGTGATTTTAGCCTCCATGTCAATATAAGCACCCTGGAATAAGAATCTCTTATTTGAAGACAGCAGAAACATCACAGATTCCAGTGGGCCCAGACTTGTGATAGAGTTGTGGGAACTCCATAGCCAGCTAGCTGTGCAGGACTCCTGAGGGAGCTCATTCAGTCCCAGCTGCTGGCCTGGGAACAGAAGAGTATGTGTAATAAGCAGATGGAAGCCCCAGTACATAGGAGCCAGGCTGTGGCATCTCATTAAATCCAGTAATATAGAACACATACTGAATTCATGTGGTCCTTGAGGCCTGTATTCATGGAATTCTTTGCTTCTTGGTCCAGGCCCTACCACAGTCCAAATCCTTTCTATGAACACCTCAAGATGGAACATCAGCAGGTCTTGTCAGACCTGCAGAATTTTGAGAATAAGAATATGGAGGTCTCACAGAAGCTCAGTGAGTAGACCAAGGAAAATGTCTTCCTTCGGTAAGTGCTTGTCTTGGCAGGGACTCCAACTGTTTTCCAATGGCCAGCTCTGATTTTCTTTGTCTCTGGACTGCAGGATCTACAGATCTGCTTCTAGTTTTTCCTGCTTCTTAGCCAGCAGCATTAGCAAGCAGGTTTTGGAAGTATTTCTCTTCAGTCTTTTTTGCTAAGGGTTAAGAGACTATTAGCTCCTCCAGCACCATATTGTCATACTTGGTAGCCTCTAGATCAGTGGTTATCAACCTTCCTAATGATGTGACACTTTAATACATTCCCTCATTATTTTGATGACATGAATCATAAAATTATTTTGTAGCGATGTCTTAACTTTATTTTGCTACTGTTAAGAATTTTAATGTAAATGCCTACATAGGACATTTAATATGTATTCCTTAGATCCCAAAGGGTTCACACTCCACATACTGAGAAGCACTGGTTAGGTAGAAGAGCAATTGGCATCATGAGAGGGTTGTCAGTCAGGGGCTGACTGCTATGGGATCTATGGACCCTCTGTGTCTCCTGCTTCCCCAAGTGTACTTGCACATTACCTGCTGGTGTTTCCTCATGATAGTGGAAAGATTAGGACAGGTGGGGTACTCCTCTTGTTTATATAATAAATGGGTTTCTGTTATTTCAGGAGGGTTCAGAAATAGTTTGATTCTGGCAGGAAATAACTCTTCTCTGCTTTGGCCTGGAGTGCCACTCTCATTACTCTTGAAGGAGCTTGTTTTCATCTTCCTGTGAACCTGGGATAGGGTTGGGTTGTTGAGGCATGGAATCTTGAGTGACCAGAGGCAGCTGGCAAGGTCTTACAATTTGGAGTGTGTTTCCAGTGATCTGCAGAGCCGGCTCCTGTTGGAGCAGAGGCAGCAGAAGAAAAAGGTGGATCTGCTGAGGCAAGAGAAGGAGAACCTACAGGAGGAATGGCTCCGGCTGAAGAAGCACTTGAGTGAATTGAAAGTGCTCTGTAAGGACCAAGAAGAGAGCAATGACCCCCAGAACCAGCAACAGCAGGTAGGGACAGGCAGCTGTGTCATAGTTATGTCCAGTGCCATTTATTTATGGAACCTTGCCCAGTCCACCCATCCAGACACCTGTGCTTTATCTCATCACTTTCCTCATCCATTTACCCATCCATCCACCCACTTCATGACATAAAATTGTTCATTCTGTGTCTGTACATTAGTATTTTTGGGAAGTGAGTCTCTGAGAATCTAGGCCATTGGCATGCAATCCCTGATGCTCTGCTTGAAGCTGCAGTCAAAAGGGGGAAACAGGTCAATCACTCATCACACAGCTACCTGTCATTGTGATGGGAGGATTTCTATACACAGACTTGAGTTCAAGAGTGAAAAATTCTCTAACCACCTCCACACAGACTGACCAAGCACAGTATGCTCTCCTAGGCCATTTTATTTCCCAAGGATGCAAAGCTGGGTTTAGGACTTTTCCTAAATGCTGGTGTGCTTATTCTAAAGGTAACTGCTCCTCTATCACTTTGCTGTTTTTGTCGCACCCCTTTCTCTGTCTCTCTGTGGTGTGTACGTGTATGTGTGTGTGTGTGTGTGTGTGTGTGTGTGTGTGTGTGTGTGTGTGTGTGTGTAACAGAGGCATATGGGAATGCAATGCATATTGCATGTGGATGACACCTAGAGGAGACCACTGGGTTTCTCTCTCGTCATTCTCTGTCTTATGAACTTGAAATTTGGTGAGACTGACTGATCAGCATGCTTTTTGGATTCTCTATATGTGCTTGCACTTGTGTGAGAATATATTGACTATACTATACTCAACCATCCACTAAGGACATAATCTTCTAATGAACAGGAGCAGCAAAGACTGGAGGAGAGACTTCAGAGCTTGCTGAAACAGAGGGAGATGGTCACACAGCAAAAACACTTGGCAATGAAGCTGCAGCATCATTTGACTGTCTCCCAGATGAGGTAGGAACCCAGGCTGAAGTTGGGGTATGGATCCAATTGCATCCCCTGTACTAGGGCTCTCCATCCTTTGTGGGCTTTTGCTTATCAGCAAGACTCCCCACTCCAAGCAGGGGTAGATCAACTCAGAAATCAGAGTACCATGCTGGTCTCGTCAACAAGAACTTCTATCCAGCAAACATTATGTTTGATCCTCCTTGTGTCTGTGGGCTTGTGTCCCCATCCCTCCCTTCTGATCTCTCTGGTATGTTCTCAGCAGGTTTTCCTTGAACTCACAGAGCTCTGCCTGCTTATGCCAAACAAATGATGGGATTTAAAGGTGTATTTCACCATTTTGACATTACATATTCATTCAGGAATATCACCTGTAGGGATGAGATTCACACCCTTGTCACTATTTGATGTAACACTGGCAGTCTTCATTGTTTGAGCATTTCCCATGTGAAGTGTACTGAGGATATAATAAGTTTAGTCATTGGCAGGATGAACACAGGCAGATATCTCTGCTGAGGATTGTTCAGAACCTTCACCTAGTGTTGTGTAACAGCATCCACTAGAGTACCAGGATGTAGATTCCTAGATGTAGGCCTAAGGATAACACAGCTGTTTTTGTTTATTGCCAGAGACCATGCAGTGACAATATTCTAAGACACATGACTCAAGAAATGCTGCTCTAGCATGACAGGCTCCATCTTGCCTATTTCCTGGGTGTAAGGTGCCTTCTGATCAGGAGGCCTGATCATTTCAGATGACCTTATTCAGATCTCCAATTTGCAAATTTGTATTAAGTTAATGTATAAAAATGAGGTGTTCTTTTTTCAAACAATTTTTTATTCTTTTTACATACCAGCAACATATCCCCCTTTTTTCCCTCCTCCCACTCCCCACACACATTCTCCACCCACCCTTCATCCCCTCCTCCAACATGGCAAATTCTCCCAGGGTATGACAGCTAAGCCTTGTACATTCTGTTGAGGCAGGACCAAGCCTCTCCCCATTTTATCAAGGTAGAACAAGGTGTTCAACCTTAGGTAATGGGATCCAAAAAGATGGCTCATGCACCAGGGGTAGATCCTGATCACAATTCCAGTGCCCCTCAAACAGACTTAGCTCCACAACTGTCCCTCATATGCAGTGGGTCTAGTCCAATCCCATGTAGGTTCCACAGCTGGTGGTCTAAATTTCCTGAGGTCCTTTGAGCTTGGTTCAGTTGTTTCTCTAGATTTGTCCATCAAGATCTTTTCCACCCTTGCTCATGTAATCCCTCTAAAAAAAGAATAGAAGGAACAGAGCTTGAAATTTTAAGGTTTTCTATATCAAATATCATTGTACAATCAGGAATTAAGGACAGGTGGGTGTGATAGCACATGTCTTTAATCCAAGGTCGTTGGGAACACAGACATGAAGTCTCTGGCCTCTTGAAATCATCCTAGAATATGTAACATGTCAGCCAGAGGTGCATATAGTAACCCTGCCTAGAAATTAATAAACAGAAATTGGACAAGGAAAAAAATGAGGTGGTCGATTAGAAACCCATCATGAACACTCTGTGTATCTCCACTGTATTGTTATGTATGACTTTAATAAGTTATTCCCTTTGTTTACATGATGTCCCTAGACTGTAGGGAAAAGTTGTTTCTCATAGAACACAGTACATATGGTACTCAGATCAACATCTGATACTTGTTAAGCGCAGAAAATAATTCCAGCCCCAGCTATTCTGTGACACTTATTTCTTAGGGGTACAAACAATGACTGCTGCCAAAGATCAGTGTTGACTGTCCAGCACAATTGAGTTCTTGTGATATCACAGACTAACAGGTGACATGGCAGACCCCACCAGGACTCTGCACTTACTAACTTCCTCCTCTAGGTCAGAGAAACTCCAACATGAGCTGAAACAGTCCACAGCTGAGGATGAGAGCCTCCTGCCGACAGAGCTGCTGCAGCAGAAACACTGAGTGTCATAAGCAAGTAAGCCACCATGACATCCCATCCCCAGCAACATGGCATTTGTGGGGTGGAAGTTTCTTCCTTGATTCTGGTTTTTAATGTGTGAATAAGCCCTGAATTTGTCTAACCAGAAACCTAGCAAGGCTGTTTTTGGATCTGATTGCCTTTTCTTCTCTCATAGCAACGATATGAGAACTGAGGAGGCTGAAGGAATCCATAGTCAACCAGAACCCCTGACATTTTCCACTCTACTATCAAGCCCTCCTCAGAACAAGACATGTACAACTAGTTGTAAAATCACCAGTGAGGCAAATATCATCAGCGCTGAAGGTGATCTCTTCACAATCTGATCCATGTGTCTGTCGACTCACTAGGTATGGAGTAAAGAAACAATCAAACTATCAAGAAGATTCTTGAGATTAAAACAACAACAACAAGAATTAAGCAGAAATAGCTGACATCTACCAGCAAGTGTTCCCAGTGAGAGCCATAACAACATGGAGAGAGAATATGTCTCTGCTCGTAGTTACTCTGAGAGTTTATTGCTACAAACTTTTGTTAGCTGACTGAGTCCTCAGCCCTTCATAAGTGGAGGGAGATATCTGAATGGAGACTGTGTTGATGTCATGCTGCTATCCAGACAGTCCACACAAAGGAAACATCATGTTCTCACTCCTGTCCAGTTCTGAAGCTACTCAATTTCATGCACATGTGATGGTGAAGTGAACTGTTCTGAGAGATGATTGAGAAAGGATGACAACATGAACTTTTATGTCTTTAGGTAGAAGATGCTCCCCATGTTCTTTTTTGTCTTGAATCCACACACAGACACACTTTGGCCGACAGAATCATATAGTGGCCAACATAGCATAAGATCAACTTTGGCAAGGGCTTAACCTAAAAGCCCAAAGTGGCATGACTACACTTGTCTTGAAGAGGTTATTTCAATTCAGGATTGTCTTCCAACCTGAGTCCAAACCAGCCACAGGGTGTAGGACAGTGCACTAAATCTGCACAATGAGAATGCTTCTTAGTGTAAATAGTTTTGGGGTTGCATGAATTTAGGTTTTGTTGTTCTTTGTTTTGTTTTGCTGTTTTGTTACTGTTTGGTTCTTTTGTTCTTTCTTTGATTTTATATTTTGCTAAGGTTATACACTGGATAGACTAAATGCCCTTTTAAGTCCCTATTCAGCCAAACTTCTGTAATTTCACAAATAAAAGAATAATTTCCAACTCTTCATTCTTTTTTAAAATTTTTATTCAATTTACATACCAACCACAGATCCCCCTCTCATCCCTCCTCCCTCTCCTTCCCACTTCCCCTCCACCCCTCTTGCCCTCCTCCAACAGGGTAGTTTCTCTTATGGTGGGCAGCTAAGCCTGGTATATTCTCTTCATTCTGAAAGTAGCTTTTATAGTCAGGTGTGGTCTCACACTCCTGTAACCTTAGAACTCAACAGGCTGAGATGGATCTCTGCTAGTTCCAGGAGGCTTGGGCTACATTGTGAGTTCTCAGTCAGACATGGTTACAAACCAAGATGGTGTCTTGTGTGTCAATCACATGGCCTATTCCATGTATATCCACTTCATGATGGAAAAAGGTCCATAATAAACACCTAACTTCACATGTTTTGCTAATCTAAAAAGCAGAGAACAGATACACACATGTTCATGACAGGATCATTCATATCAGATTTTTGAGAAATGCACCTATGTTTTCTAAAGCATCTCAGGGAATGAGAGCACTCATTACAGGAGTATAAAAGAAATGAGGAATCCTATTGTTCTCTGCCTTTCTTTTCCTGAAATACACCACCAGTTACAGTGGCAATGCTGGGGTATTAACCTTCTAGACATAATGAGATGTGGACTTTTTAATGTGCTGTTGCCCTGACTATTCATTTTGCATGGAGTTCTTTTGAGATTCATTTACTTTTCTTTGTGTATATAAATATTTTGCCGGTTTTCTATGCACCACAAGCAAGCAGTTCACACTGAAGCCAGAAAGGGCAATTGGATTCCACATGGAACTGGAGGCAGAGAAGATTGTTAACTGATCTCTGGGTCCTCTGGGAGAGCTACACATCCTCTTAAAGGATGAGTGATCTCTCTAGCTCCTGAACGTGACTATTGCCTTTCCAGGCTTTCTAGTGTATTAGTTGGACTGGATCACACCCAACCAAAGAGAGATATTTCTGGAGAACTGTGGGGACAGGACCATGAGGTAGGCATGGGAAACCCCTTGGGATGCCAGGCATTCAAGCCGTGTGCTCCTGGGTTCAGGGTCTTTGCTCAGATTCTCTTATTCTCAGAGTTGGAGCAGTTATGTCACCTCTTATCTAGATGACAATGCAGAGTAGGCTCATCAGATGAAATGTAGACTTTTAAGACCCTCCTGGGGATAGAGATATGGTAAGATATACTTGTTATGGGCAAGCTTATCAGTGCTAAGTAGAAACTTCACATTTGCCTGGAAAGTTGGAACCTGAAGCAAAAGTCACATGCCTCTGGTGGAGAGTGTGTCTCTGCAAGGCTTGAAATGGACAGAGATGGCTGATGCTACTCTTTTACCACATCAGATGTCACAGTGTGTTGAGGAAAGGTTTCTTTCAGATGAGGGCTTTATTCTTCTGAAGTTTTCCTCTAATAGATCTGACCTGAGACTCACAGTAAGTCAAAGAGTTAATGTGTGAAGGAATTTTCCTTGTAATTTCCATTCTCTTTCTCTCAAACCATAGCTTTTAAGATCTCAAAAGCCAGAGAAGCAGGTGCTTCATATCTGTTCCTCTCTTTCATTGGTTGCTTTCTCATTCTTCATTGAATCTGACACTGAATCCCAGCACTCAGGAGGCAGAGCCAGGCGGATCTCTGTGCCTTTGAGGCCAGCCTGGGCTACCAAGTGAGTTCCAGGAAAGGCACAAAGCTACACAGAGAAACCCTGTCTCGAAAAACCAAAAATAAAAAAAAAATGAGCAGGCTGCTAGAGAGAGAATGGAGAGCACAGAGACACAGAAAGAAGCTGGCATTTGGTCTCATGTAAAACAGCAAGAAATACATGTTTCAGGGGAATTCACATTGGTTACTGGACTTCGAGTTACATTACAGGAGATGGAAAGCTTCCTGGAGGATTTGGATTTGACTTGGGCCTCTGGGAAGCAATGGGCCTATCCTTCTCTGAGTTCCTAAAGGGCAGACCCAGAGTTAGGGATTTCTGATGTTTAGTTTAGCAGAGAACCAGGAGACCTGCTGGAGGTCTTCTGCTTTCCCTCTGAGTGAGGAAGGAATCTGGGGATCTATTTTAGTATCATCACTGCTCTTCATCCCCACTCCATTGCTTTAGAAATATTTGCAATTAAAACAGGGAGAGGAAACTGCCCTGGCAAAGCCCAAGTTACTCATACTTTGCATCACAACCAATAGCAGGTCAGGAGTCCTCAAGCATTGCTGTTTGCTAGTGAGTTCTAAGGTTTCTGAGATCCCAGCTGAGTGAGTGGCACACAGGTCTCCAATGTAGCCTGAGAGCTTTTAGAGGGAGTGTATTAGGACAGAGACTATCCCCTTCCTGACTTCTCTGGGTGTCCTAAGCTCTAAGTGAGGAAGGGTAGGTGAATCTGATGACCAAGTTTTTTCCTGCATGACTTTCCATTAATATGAATATCTGAAGGTCCAAGAAGTGATTGGGCACCCCCACACTCTCTGAGTGCTTGTAGATAATACCAGATTTCTTCTGGTTCTAACAAAAGAAGATTGAAGGCTCTGAAGCCAAGCTGCATCCTGTGCAACTGTGAATAAGCCCAAGGAAGTTGTCTCTTAGGTCACCTTGTGCAGAGAGGCAGAGGAAATCAGCTGACTTCTGACACACCCTCTACCTATAAATGAATGGGAAGATTGACAGCCAAAGACGGGGAGACTCAAGTCTTGGCTTTTGAACCTGCTAAGGCATAGTCTCATCTGGTAGTCCCTTCCTGAGAATCCTTCTGTGTGTCAGCTGTCACTGAGATAAAGCAGTGTGTAGGTCAGGCATTGTCCCTTGGCTTCCAGAATTGGATATTCCTTAAATAGCTGACCTTGGCTAGCATGTACTGTCAGTGTGATACAACATCTAAAAGGACACAGTTCACCTCATGTCATTCATTTGTTCTGGTTCCAGCAAGTATATTTCTGAAGCCACAGTCCAGCATTCTGCAGATTGTGCAATCCAGGCTGAACATGTTACCAGCTCTTCACTTCCAGGGCTCTCTGTAAATTCAAAGGGTGAAGAGGGGCTCTGGTAAAGCTCTTAGGGCTAAGTACCTTTGATGGACATTCTCAAGACCCAAAGGACAGTTTACACAACACTGACTGTGTCACCTTTCCTAAGCCATATACATTGTCACAGGTGGCTCCAGATGAAGGGTTTGGCCTTTTATGTAGCTTTTGGTGAAGTTCAATAGCAGTGACACACAACATAATCTCCCCACAACTGTGACATGTTTGATTTTCTCACTGAGAATGTCTTTACATCACCCTGATAGCCTCTCACTAGCCAGTCATCTTTCCTCAAACTCAATGCATGAATCACAACCCTCTTCTTGGTGCCTGAAGAAGCCTCACCTGGGGAGGCCCCAGTATTATCTCCAGTCTGATCAGTCAAATGTTGATCAAACTTTTGCTAACATCATGAGGACTGTAGTGTATTCTGCTGAAGCTTTTGGAGAAATTTTCATCATGACCTATGGGCCTTATTTTTGTTCTGACAGGATACCCAGTATGCTCCCCACACACATTGTTAATAGCCCTGTGGATATTCCTCAATTTGAATATTCACTGCAGGAGACTAGACTTTCTTCACCATCACCCTAACCTAATTTCCTAGCAATCTTTATTTCTCATCTCATTGATTAGAGGTCTTAAAGAAGGAAATTTCCTGTGCTGTTTCTGGAAACTGTGTTTTCAACTACCTACAGGTAAGTAGTGAAAAGGTTCTGATGAGGCAGAGAGAGATCTCTGGGTTTGTAAGGAGGAGGTACTGAAGGGTATCTCCTGTGTCTCTGGGAAGGCTCCTGAAAAGGGTGACTACTAGTTAATTGGGGAATAGTTAGTTATCAGGAAGTTTTGTACTGTTGGCAGTGACCCTAACAGTCCCTTCCCTGAACATTCTACTGTACCCTGGAGAGCCCTTAGCATCCTATTTGATGTCAACACTGTTGAGGCAACACCAACTGCCATTTAGGGCATTTGTACAGTGCCTCTGGGATTCACAAAGACATGTTGGTGAGACTGAGAGAGCTACTTAGGAGTGAGAATGGACATTCTAGAGAAGAGAGAGAGGCAGGAAGAAGCTGGCCATTTGTCTCGGAGTAAAACATCAAGAAATAAATGTTCCAGGTAAAGGTTCAGTGAGTTTTGTGCAGGGGATGGGGAGCTTTCTGGAGGAGTTAGGCCTTGATCTGGACCTTCCAGGAATGGGGCTCAGCCGCTGGGAGACTTTGGGAAGAAATAGGTCTATCCTGCTTCTCTAGGTTTGTAAATAGCAGGCACAGAGTGGAGGATTACTAAGGGTTAGTTTGGCAGAGATCCAGGAATTATTAATCTGTAGTTACTGGGCTGGGATTGCTTTAATTTTATTCTGAGTAGAATCAGGGCAGCAAGAGGCACAGGATGTTAGATGAATGATCCTTGTCAGGATAGGGTGTTGCTGAACTTCACTCTCAGTTGATTCTTTTAGGTTTCATGGATATTGATGCCCATAACAGGTAGATTAACTCCCCTGGGTATCCACCAAATTCCCAGCCATTCTGTTGCTTTGGGTCCTAGACACAGGAAGGTATCAGTCCTTGGTAGTGCTAAGAACTACAGACTCAGAACTTACCAGCATCACACCAGATATGAGCTGAAGTTGTCCTCCAAACCCACATAGCTGGACCAGTTTATGACTTCCAGGACCCATGGGACTGCAGTAGCTGCTGAGGTACATACCTAGTCATTGTGATGGGGGACATGGATATGGCTTATGTGACCCAGCTTGAGGATAACTGCCATGTTCTTCCAGGGCTTCATGGGTTCCAAACATTCCCTTTTTCTCAGGTCTCTACTTGGGACTTACTGTAAATATCACAGCTTTGACGGGAATGGCACTCCCCACAGAAGTGTTTTAACTGCCCTGTCAGGCAGAGTTTCCCCTGTGGAAATGTCACAGTTCTGCTCTGGGAGGGGAAGGTTTCCTAATGCAAGTGTTACAGCTCTACTCTGACAGTTGTCCTGGCAATCAGGAGACAAGAAATACCACAAAGTCACACCACACAACACACCTCACACAAGATATTTATTAGGAAGAAAAAACACAAGAGGGTGGCTACTTCTGCCTGCATGAGAAGTACAAGGGAATGTAGCAGAGTCAGTATATGTGTGGGGTCTTGGGGATTGGGAGCTATCCAGTTTGTCATGGTGTTCATGAGACTTTTGTAGCCTGATCTTGGGGAAGCTCAGGGATTGGTGGGGTTCTGTGCTCAGGCATAGGTGAGATTTTGTGGCCTGACCTTGAGGCATGCTCATAAATTGGTAGTATTTTTTTTCCTGACCATAGTCTTGGGATCAAGCCTTCTTTCCTTGGCCCTGGTCTCCGAGGCAAATCATGGTCAAGGAGTTCTTTCATTGGCTATTTTCAACATACATGTAGCATTACCTCTTCTGGTCCTATGACATTCAACTATACAAGTTCACTTGAGTTTATTTATCTCTAGGGACTACTGGGAAGGCATCATCCCAACTCTTCACCCTCACTGAGCAAGATGAGAAGATAAACAAGATAGAGAAACTGACAATTTAGCTACAGAGGATAACTTGTGAGAGAAATGAACTGCATTGTATCCTGACCCATCATATCAGCAATGATTTGAATAGCAGGTAGTCATTATGCCCAGTTCTCTTGACTGTCTTGACACCACTGGGTCAAGCCCAGCTTTCCTCAGGGAAAGGAAGCAACCTCCATGGTGTCCTCATCTCCAAGCTAATTATCCTGAATTTTTCTGAAAGGCATAACTTGAAAACTAGGTAGGAGTGAGATGGGGACTCTGGATGTTCTGCTTTGTTCAAAAGGAAAGCAGAGATTGTGGCCTGAATCAGAGTTTGGGGACAGGGCCTCATTGTTTTCTCAGCATGCATTTCAAGAAGCCTTGAAAGTGTTGGCTTGTGGGAGATGTTAGGTACTGTTAGGTTATGGTGAGTCTTTGTAGTTGACCAACAGGTGATTGTGTAGTGATGGTTCTTGGTAGAGTGGTTTTGTGGTAGGGATGGTGATTGTTAGGATAACAAAGGAAGAGAATTATAGGAGAGAGTGAAAAGGGAAAAGGAGAAATCAGAAGGTAACATGGTCAAATCCATAATTTGAGAGGAAGAAATTATCCCACTTAGCTGTGAATAATACAGGTTCTTGTGTACTATTCTAAGATTATGGCACTCGTTGGGAGAAGTAAGAGAAGCTGAAACAAAGAATGTTCTAAAACCTCATAGTTAGCATAAACTGTTTCTAAATGTGAGGCAAAATCTTTCATGAATTTGATCTTGAAAATCTTCTCCTAGATTAGAGGTCTGATAACCTCAACGTTGTCATCTGTAGGCAAGTTCCTGATGTATTAGGTGAATAAGCAAGCTGGGGTAGGGGACATGGAGAGAACAGGAAATGTTGCTTAACATGCTCCTTGAGCAAGTTCAGGGAAGTTCTAAAGAGGTAGCTAGTTTCCCCAAAAAGGGATTGGTCGGGACACCAAGTTGGAGAACCTGTGCATCTTCTCTAAAGTGCCCAAATAAAAGTGCTTTGATACAACTCTAAATATTTTTTTGTTATTTATTATATTTGTGTTTTAATTGTACACATCAGCCATAGGTTACCCTGTCCTCCCCCCTCCCACGCCCACCTTGCCCCCAGCCCCTCCCCTCCATTCCCATCTCCTCCAGGGCCAAGACTCCCCTGGGGATTCATTTCAACCTGGTGGATTCAGTCCAGGCAGGTCCAGTCCCCTCCTTCCAGGCTGAGCAAAGTGTCCCTGTGTAAGCCCAAGGTTCCAAACAGCGAGCTCATGCACTAAGGACAGGTCCCGATCCCACAGCCTGGGTACCTCAAAAACAGTTCAAGCTATTCAATTGTCTCACTCAATCTTATAAGAGCAAAAGGTAAGAATTGGGGTAGTCTTATTGAAGTTCAGTGTCTTAGGGAGACGACTTAGGGAGGTGTTTTCAGGAGGAGTGGGACTTTTCTATTTTTGAGAGTGATAGCCAGAGTGTGGGGTGTCAACTATTGATTATTTGGAAGACAAATACTAGATGGTTTGAGAGGAGTAAGGAGCTCAAATCCAGAGATAAACTCTTTGAAGAGAATTCTTGTGACTTCTGTATCCCTTTATGCTTTCTTTGGGAAGGCTTATAGATTTCTAGCCAGCCTGAAGAGGTGCAATGATGGTGAACAGGATTTGCGTTATGTGTACTTAGACATATGGGTGACATCCATGCAGCAGTTCTGTCTAGGTAAGTGTGCCCCTCAGCTGATGAGTCACTGAGGAAGAAGTGTCCTGAGATGTTCTTGAAGACTACCTGGCCTGTAACAGGGCAGTATTTAGTAAGTATTTGTAATTTAGTTCTCAGGTTTGGCAGTGGATGAGGCAAGTAAGGAGCTTGAGTCAAGGTTTATTGCTTATGTATCAGATTTTGGTAGTCTGTTGAGGATTCCCTTTGCTTCGATGTCAGGAATGATAAGCTCTCTTGTAAGAACTCCAGTGTATGTTGGGTAGCTGCACATTGCTTCCATAGTTGAGCAGCCTCTGTAAGATTTGGAACAAGTGAGGTGTGTTTGACAGGAGGACACTGGAATTTGGTAGGAGTCTGATTTCTTTCCAGACTGCATCATGTATGTACAGACATGGAAGGCATCATGCGTGTGCAGATGTGGAATGCACCATGTGTGGGCAGATGTGGAAGGCACTGTGTGTGCAGATGTGGAAGGCACCATGTGTGCAGAATGTGGAAAGTACCATGTGTGTGCAGATATAGAACGTACCATGTGTGTGCAGAATATAGAAGACACCATGTATGTGCATATATGGAAGGAACTGTGTGTGCAGAATGTGGAAGGCATCATGTGTGTGCAGATATGGAAGGCTCCTTGTGTGTACAGATATGGAAGGCATTGTTTGTGCAGGTGTGGAAGACACCATGTGTGTGCAGATGTGGAAGTTACCATGTGTGTGCAGATGTGGAAGGAACCATGTGTGTGCAGAATGTGCAAGTCAATATCTGGCTCCAGATTTTTTTTATTAGTAAGACCTCTCATCTTTCAACCATATTGTTCTGTATAGGAAGTAGAAGGTATGTTAAGTCAGTACACAGTGGTTGAGTATTCTAGAACTTCTGAACACAGATGTCATGGGTTCTGTTGTGGGAAGGCATGTTTGTTTTAATATGGCAGCACTGTGTTATTCATTAAGCTGTGTTGTTACCATGCAAGGAAGGCCACAAGATGCAACACAACCCATTATCAGAGCAGAGAGAAGAGAGAGGGGCAGAAGAGTGTGTGACCAAGCCTGTGGAAAACATGTGAAGAGAGAGAGATTGGGTGGGAGAGGAGAAGCAGAAGAGGAAGAAGAAGAAGGAGGAGGAGAAGGAGAAGAAGGAGGAGAAGAGGGGGAGGGCTCTGCGTACCACTTCTTATGGATTACCTGCTCATGTGCATATGGGCTTATGTTTCTACACCATGCATTTGCAGATTGTGTGATCTCCATGCTCATAAATTACATAATCACACAGTGCATAGATTATGCAGGACATAAGCCCCCTTGCTTGGCTACTGAACTGCACATGTGCAGTAATGTAAATGGAGGAGTGGCCAGCAATTCCAACAAGGCAGACATTGCAATTTAGTGTATTTGATTTGTGGATGGAAATATTTGGATTTCTTAAGAAGATCTGGTACTACATGAGTTTGTGGCTGGTGAGGTACTGATGTCATTATTATTGAAACAACTATAACTTGGTGGAATGAAAAGGTTTTGTTGACCCATATTCAGCTTGCTAACTTCATGGGTCAGTCCAGCAGTGGCTGCCATTCACTACTCTAAGGCAGTGTTTAGCAGTGTTGTTAGCAGCTTTCCAAAGCTCACACCCACAGGGAAATACTGAGTGTTAATAGGAAGCATTCCAAGGAGAGTGTATGGTTGAAAACAGTAGGAATAGAGAAACTATCATCTCAGAACTGATGGTAGTTCTTGAACTAGACAGTAAAAGCTACTGAGCTTCTTGGCAGTGAAAATGGGAGTAATGTAACGTGAGTTAGTATACCCAAGAACACTGGCCTTTGGGAATTTGAAAATATATAAAATATATTCTTTGGAATCCTGTGAAGAACTCTTCAGGGGATATAAGATTTGTGTAGAAATAGAAGAGGTCTTTACATTTGATGGAAATAGGAGAGAAGTGAGAGGCTCTGCCTAGAACAGAGGTGTCTGAGAAGGAGGGGTTACCTGAGTGGTTATTGAGACATATTGGAGGGGAGAGAGAACAGAAGGATTCAGAGTGACTACCCTTAACAGGCCAAGTCAGGGAAGAAATGACTTTGAGGTGACTCCAGGTAGAGACATGCCCAGGTTCCAGTTTGAATGATGAACTGGATGAAAAGTATGGATTAGGAAGGAGTGTTGTAGGCCACAAGAATATGAAATAGAGATTCAGCTGTATATAATAAAGATAGACCTAGAAGGATTAAGGAATCCTTCTGGAGGAGAAGTCAAATATCAAGGAATATTTGATGTTTTTTAGCGTTTAAAATATCAGCTGTTTCCTACTATCAGTTTCTTGTGCAAACAAAGCTCAGACCTCCCTTCTTCTCCTAGGCCAAATGGCATTCTAGTGCAACTGACTCAGAACAAAAGGGATTTTTGCACATCACGGGAATGAAGCTTGAGGCAGGTGGAACACTTAGCTGGGAGCAGAGTTCATGGCTGAAGAAGAAAGAACAAGGCAGAGTTTCTGTAGTTTGTAGGGATTGGGTCAGGTCAGGAGAATAGGAAAGGAAGAAATGGGCATGGATGGAGGAACTGAGGATGAAGATGAGATCTATAGCAGAAGAGCTTAGTTAGGGCTATTTGAGGACAGGAAGAGAAGGAACAGAGAGGAGCTAAATATAAGAATACAATTAACGCTGTGTAGATAGAGGTCAGTCTTAGAGGAATAAAGTTAATGGACAAAAGAACCCGGTGTACTTAGATTCTTTTCCCTCCAATTACTCCACACCAGCCATAGCTTTTACCCAGGACTCTGGGTGAAATCTTCTCAGGGCAGGACCCTGGGAGTATTTCGATAAAGGAGGAGCTAAAGACTTGACATCCCCTAGCACAGGATAATGGAGGAGTAACCATAGTTTGAGAGAGAATATAATGTACTCTATTTATTAAGATAGCAGAATGAAAGTAGGGTCCCAAAATTTCTGGCAGAGCATATTAAATGACCCCAGCATCTAATAGGAATAGCATGTCTTACCTGTCATAAAGTTACTTGTGGCTCATCCAACTGGATGCTATAAGATGGGGACCTATTCTGATCCTGTGGTATGTCAGCTGGTCTCCTGAAGAGACTCAAAAGACCTGTCCTCAGAAAAGGGTCATCTCCTTTAGCTCTTGGTGGCATATTTTGGCAGCTTTGAGCTTTCTTCATCTGGGGATAGGATAACCTATTGCTCTTCCCAATACTCAAAGGACTTGTAAAAATTCAACAAGCATTTGCCACATTCCATTTGTGAGCTAAGCCACTCTCTTGTCCATCAGAACAAAGCTAGAGCCTTCATTATTCATGATTAAGTAAACTCTGGGAGACTCATCATGAAGAAGACCCCTTCCCTCCCTTATGTCATGACTGTCTTGTTCCTTGTTATCTTCCTCTCTTCCTTGCTATCTCTTTCTCAAAAGCAGTTGCCCTCAGTTGTGATTTCTACTGAGTGAGAGTCAAGAGTCACTGATGGGAAGGAAAGGAATTGTGTAGGATGAGGTCACAGCACAGCTGGAGTAGAGGGAACTACTCTCCCTGGTGCTTTTTAATATCAGTTGTTTCCTGCTATCAGTTTCTTGTGTGCCCAAAACTCGTAGGCCATAATGGCAAACAGTATAAGCTCTCAGACTTCTCAGATCTGACCTAAGGTAACATCCTTACAGGACAATGCCTATCTCCTAGGCCTAGGAGACAGGTGGATTTGTAGATGCTTAGCTTTGTTTCTTGTGCAAACAAAGCTCAGACCTCCCTTCCTCTCCTAGGCCAAATGGCATTCTAGTGCAACTGACTCAGAGCAAAAGGGATTTTTGCATACGACGTGAATGAAGCTTGAGGCAGGTGGAAGACTTAGCTGGGAGCTATCATCATCATCATCATCATCATCATCATCATCATCATCATTTTTTGACAAGGTCACATATGCTGTCACTGTGTTAATTATGTTCTAAACACAGGCAGAGTCTTGGTAGGCAGGAACTAAAGCAGAAGCTATGAAGAAATACTGCTTACAGGCTTTCTTCTCATGGCTTTCTCATCCAACTCAGGACCACCTGCCTAGTGATGGCAACACCCACAGTGGGCTGAGCCCTCCCACATAAATAATTAATCAAGAAAATGCCCAGCACCCTTGCCTACAGGCCAATTTTATGAAGGCATTTTCTCAACTGAGAGTCTCTCTTCTCAAATGATTCTAGCTTGTGTCAAGTTGACAGTAAACTAGCCAGCACATTTACCAATGATAAGAACACTGAGAAAGAAATCGAGGAAACAGTCTCATTCACAGAGATAAAGATAGTTTGGAATAAGTCTACCCCAAGTAAAAGACCACTAAAATGAAAACTTTAAAACACCAAAGAATCATACAGGGACACTTTGCTCAGGGGACTGGACCTGCCTGTACTGAATCCACCAAGTTTAAATGAACCCCCAGGTTAGTCTTGACTCTGGAGGAGATGGGAATGGAGGGGAGGGGGGGAAGGTGGGGGTGGGCAGCATGATGGGGGAGGACAGGGGAACCCATGGCTCATGTGTAAAATTAAAACACAAATATAATTTAAAAAGGGGAAATCACCTAAGAAATTGAAGACACTAGAAGATAGAAAGACCATGACTACAGAATGGTAGGGCTAATATTGTGAAAATGACCATCCTACCAAAAGCAATCTATAAATTAAATGCAATACCAATAAAATGTCAATTTGAATCTTCACAGAATTAGGAAAAAATGTGAAAATTCATACAGAAGCATAAAAGACCTTAGCTAGCCAAAGCAGTTCGGAACACTAATGACACCGTTAGAGGTAACTCATACCTGATTTCTAGTTATATTACAGAGCCATTGTCATACAAACAAATGGTACAGACACAGAAATAGACACACAGATCAATGAAGCAGAACAGAGGACCCAGATATAAGTTCACATACCAACAGCTGTCTGATTTTCAACCAAATGACCCAAAATACACATCAGAGAATAGCTTCTTCAGTGAACAGTGCTAGGAAAACAGGGCACACTCATATAGAAAAATGAAACTTGATCTGTATCTCTCACCATGCATAAGAATGCCAAATACATCAAAGATCTCAGTGTTAGAGCAGAAATTCTGAAATCACTATAAAATGAAATAGGAGTACATTTAAAGATATAGGCTAAGAACTTTCTAAGTAGGACTCCAGTGTGTCCAGAATAAGGCCAATAGTAGACAAATAGGACTTGACAAAATTAAAAAGATTCTGTGTTGCAAATGTGGGGCTTTGAATATGAACGCTCCCCCCCCCCCCATATAGGCTCATATATTTGAATGCTTGGAACCTAGTTCATGGAACTGTTTTAGAAGGCTTAGGAGGTATGGCATTGTTGGAGAAGGTCTGTTACTGTAGGTAGGTTACAAAGTTCCAAAAGCCCATGCCAGTCCCAGTCTCTGTCTCCCTGTCTCCCTTCTGTCCCTCCCTAACAAACCACCCTTCTTTCATCTTGTGAATAAGATATAAGTTCTCAGCTATTTTTCCAATGCCATGCCTGCCTGCGAAGCTTCCTACCAAGATGACCGAGACTCACATTCTGAAACTATGAGCAAGTCCCAACTAAATTCTTTCTTTTATAAGTTTCCTTAGTCATGGTGTCTTCTTATAGCAATAGAGCAGTGGCTAAGACAGCAAAGGAAACTCTTAATTAAGGGGCAGCCTACAGGATGGGAAAGAAGCTTCACCAAGTGGACATCTGACCGAGTTTGTGTCTAGACTATATGATGATGTTTAAGAAAATACTAAACACCAGGAAACCCGATTTTAAAATGCTATATGGCAAGGCATGGTAGTGCATACCTTTTTATCCCAGCACTCAAAAGTTAGAGGCAATAGGATCTCTGTGAATTTGAGGTCAGCCTTGTCTATGCAATAGGTTCTTGAACAGCCAGAGATATGTAGAGAGACCCTGTTGCAAACACACCCATCCCAATTTTCTATGGAACTGAACAGAGTTCTCAGAAGAAAAAAAACAGATAATACTTAAAAAATGTTCAATATCCTTAGCCATTAGGAAAATGCAAATTAAACTACTTTGACTTTCCATCTTACACCATCACAAAGGCTATTATCAATGAAATAAATGACAACAGATGTTGGCATGGCTGTGGGGGTGGAACACTTACTTACTCACTGTTGAAGGAAGAAGTAAACTGGTATAGCCACTATGGAAATCAGCAAGGAGGTTCTGAAAAAAAGATTTATCATATGATATAGCTATATCATTTGTGGTGGTTTGAATAAAAATGTCTCCCATAGGCTCACAGATTTGAACGCCTGGTCACCTGGGAGTGGCACTATTTGAAAGATTAGGAGGTATGGTCTTGTTGGAGGAGGTGTATCATTGGGGATAAGCTTTGAGGTTTCAAAAGCCCAAGCCAGGGCCAGTGTCTCTCTCTACCTGAAGATCTGGATGTAGAACTCTGCAGCTACTCCTCCAGCACCATGTCTACCATGTGCCACCATGTTCCCACCATCACAATAATGGAATAGTGGATTAAACCTCTGAAACCGTGAGCCAGCTCCAATCAAATGCATTCTTTCCTAAGGGTTTCTGTGTTCATGGAATCTCTTCAAAGCAATAGAAAACTAAGACACTATTCTTGAGCACATACCCAAAGTTCTTTATCCCACTACAGACACACATGTTTGTTCATGTTCCTTGCTCCTTTATTCACAATAGTCAGGAAATGGAAACAACCTAGATGTCCTATGACTGATGAATGAATAATGAAAATATGATTCATATACACAGTGGAGTTCAGTTATGAAGAAAAATGAAATTCACAGGTAAAGGGATGTAGCCAGAAATAATCATTCTGAATGAGGTAACCCAGACTCAGCAAGACAAATGCAACATGTTCTTTCTCATGTGGATGCTAGGTTTGAATCTCTATACATGTGTGTTTAAATTGGAATAGCTCAAAGGAGGTAATGCACTGGTGAGGGGTTATGGGTATTTCAATGAAATGATAGAGCACAGGTTTTGTGAAGGAGAAAAGGAAAACAGGAGAGAGGAAAGGTTAAATGTGGCAGGAAATTGTAGAGGAGGGAGTGTTGGAGGTGGGATACCTAACACTAAAGACATTTGGACCAACAATTATAGAAGAAGCTTCCTAATATAAACAAACACATAGAGAGGCAGTTCAGATGAAGTTACCCTATTATGGGGTGACAACAGACACTATAGACTGACAAATAAAAAGCTCAGAGCCAGGTATGGGTTATCCTTTTTTTTTTTGAGTTGTTGATCATTGGGGTCCCGTAGACACTCTTCAAACATCAAAGACGATTGCCATTGCTGTTGATTGCCTTCTAGAACTCAATAGTAAGACCATATTGATGAAGTTGATGGCAACTGGCATAGTCATAAGTCAGGTCTCTATCATATCTTGTGTTGAGACCATTCAAAAATTTCTCTTTAGCAGCTATGTTGAGATATTTGTTTAATTGCTATCAACCAGTTATTATATAGAATGAAATGATCTCTCTTATCTGACTCTGCAACCCTATGTCCACTATTACCCTCTGACACCTGTCCCAAGATCTGGCAACCACTCCTCTGCTGTCTACTTATTTAGTAGGTGGCACTGAAGAGGAATCCTAGGGCTTCAAGTACACTGGGCAGCATCCTACACTGACCATCCCAGGCCCTCCTGTTTCTCTGAGATCAACTTTTGAGTTTCTACTGTGGGAACATGGATTTATTTATCTGTACCTTACTTAGGAAAATATGTTTTATCCAAGATAAATTTTGCTTGTCCAACAATGTGGTTGACAATATTACATTCACAAGGTTTTTCTGGAGGACTGGGACCCAAGCAAAGTTGTCTTCACAAGCTCCAGTGGTTATAGTAATGCTCAGGCATTGCTGTAAGTCACAGTCTACCCCTCCCCCACTAGAACAGCATTCTCTAATTCCAAGAAAAAGAAGATCTGGAGTAAGCTAATATGAGGTCAAGAGCTTCTGTGTCATCACGACTTTGAGACAGCTAGTGTGGGTTGGAAAGGGTTGGATTAGATTGGGCATCTGGGACCTCTTCATGAGGTGTTCATCTTTATGGGAAGTTAAAAAGCCCTTATATAAACAGCTAAGACACAAGTCTGGCGCATTCTTGAGGAAAGCAACAGATGCCCTGTCAGCAGGAGTTGAAATTACCCTCCCTCAAACAAGCTTCAGCCAATGTTTGAGTAACAGCCATTTGAGAATTCCCACATCAGTTTGCTGGAGCTGCCATAGCAAAGTACCACAAACTGGATGTCTTAAGCAATACAGGAGTTTCAGCATCAAATCTGGAGTCAGGAGTTCAAATCCAGAATGGCTTAGTGTCTTTTGGTGTTGCTGTGATAAAATACCCTTAGAAAAGGGAGGAAGGGTTTATTGTGAAAGACCCCAGACCCCTGGGATACTTTCGTCTTCGAGAGTGCTCCCCCAGAAACCAAGATTCCAAACCAGCAGATGCAATAAGCATGAGGAATGTATTCAGCACTGGCGCAAGTGGGCTCTCTGTCCTGGTCAGTCAGAGAGCCCTGAGCAGTGGTTACAAGCATTTTTAAAGGCAGAAACTACAAAATTAGCATGAGATAACAGGTGCCCCGGGTTTGGCCCAATTTAAAATCATCATATATTTCAGCAATCATTTTGTTACGCGGGAAATTTTGTAACATTCATCGTAAACTGGTTGACTCAGGGGAGGTCTGGGGGAGCAGTTACTCTGGAGGGGAGTTTGCATCGTTATAGGCTTATGATTGGCTGACATTTGACCTAGTTTGCTGGACTCGCCAGATGGTCCTTATCTTGGGTCCCCTTTGAGGAATTTTTAAACAGGGACTTATTATTATTTTAATCTATAATTACAGACCTTGTCCCAAGGACGACGGCTGGGCTCTGAAACTTTTTACTTATTTCCAGGGAGAGGATGGGTCACTGTCTAACGCAAGCAAGTTTACAGAAGCAAAGTCAGCAATTTGCAATTGTAAAATGTATCTCCAATTTTTTTTCCTCAATTGTGTCCCACACACCTAGAATACAGTCCACCAAGATGGAAATGTCATGGCAGCAGACACTCAAGGCAGCTGGTCACATTGAATCTGCAGTTAGGAAGCAAAGGGAGATGAAGCCTTGTGCTCAGCTCCCTTTCTCTTTTTATACAGTCCAGGATTCCAGCCTAGTGAATGGTGCCACCTACAGTGGGTGGGTTTTCCCACCACAAGTAACATAATCAAAATAATCCCACATGGGCATTCCCAGAGGCTTATCTCTCAGAGGATTCCAGATATCGTGAAGCTGACATTTGATATTAACCGTCATGCAAGGCTATCACCATGTAGAGGGCACAAGGTCCTCATGCTCACAGACAGAACTAGGGAAACCAGGAACATTAAACTCGCAGGCTTTTGTATTGGATGGAAAGGATTTACAATTATTTCTGCCTGGAAAGCTGGGATTGGGTGTAGTTAACAACTTAGTGATCTTTTCATATCTGTGGAGCCAGGCTTCACCCAAATGCCCCAGACTTCTGAGCTTTGCCTCTCAGTCAATAGAACCCATTCTTATGAATGAGGACCCATGTATTTTGCAAAAGTGTTTACCATTATGCTTATCCCAGACCTTCCTTCCTAGACCCTTATCCTGACCATTGTTTCTCACTCAATAAAATCCAGCCTTAGGAAACAGGTCATGAATGCTTTGAAAAAGACATGTACTTTGCAAGGGTGTTTCAGTATAGTCATGCCTTAAGCTTTATTGTAGTCAAGAGTAAACGTTTTTCCAAAGTTGCACTGTGCTTAAATATGTCAAAATAAATGGCTTAGGATCAAAAGATTGCAGTCTAAGGTGCAAACCACCTAACTAGCCCTGGTTTCATTGGACCTCAGGCCCTTCCATTCCCTGCCCCTCCTCCTGAGTCTGATGTTTGGTACAATACAGGATCATGGTTCAACCACTACCATCCTCAGGCCTAGACCTGAGAACTAAGGAAGACAGATACAGGGTAGGTGACAGCTATGTTATTACAGACCAGCAACTCATATTCTGTCTTGATTCTTTGCTCACTGACGCTCACTTTATGTGTCTGGTTGTATCAGAGAAAGGGAGGATGTGGGAGTTTGTTTTTTGCAGTAGGAATACAGAGTCTACATTCTATGTACACCTTGCAGCTGGGCCACCTAAGTTGCCAAGAATAAGGGAGTTTCCATTGCAAGAAAATCAGATTGTAAAACAGAGACTTCCTGAAAATACACGGATGAATATATAGAAAGCCTCCTCCCGTTCTGTCCACCCCGGAACTCCCATCTGGACCAGAGGTGAGTGCCTGGGTTATAGTCAGAGAGGAAAGTGGGCCTGGATCACACCGATGGTCACAGGCCACCCAGGGAGGACCTGACCATCTTGGCCCCAGTTTCCTTCCAATTGGCAGGCCCTGTGGGAAGACTCCCCTTTTCCAAGACTGCAGGAAGACACTGCAGTCTCTACACCCTGCCCCCACACCCATCTGCTGGAGATCCCAGCCACTTCCTGAGACTCCGAGACCAGCCCCACGCTTCCATCCTGCCTTGGAACTCCCATCTGGACCAGAGACCAGAGGAACTCCTATCTGGACAAGAGGAGCTTCCATCTGGACAAAATAAGGAGACATCAGGGACTTCCCGAGACACCAGCCCCCAGCTCCTATCCGGCCTGCACTCTCTTCTGGACCAGTGCTCCCATCTGGCCCAGAGCTTCCATCTGGACCAGAGGGAGGCTCCCTAAATCTGTCAATTCTCTCTGGACCAAGTACACTGATAAGACCAAGAAGGAACACAAGAGGAGATGGGCAGACGTCAAGGCAGAATTACATACAACAAAATAAAGAGCAATATAGCATCACCAGAACCTAGCACTTCTCCAACAGCTAGACCTGAACATCATGGAATGGAAGAAGGAGAAGAAAACAACCTTATAAGTAACATCATGTAGAGGCTAGAGCCTTATATAGAAGAAATCAAAAATAAAGTAGAGGAACAGACAAACAAAAAATGGGAAGAACGCTATAAAAAACTAGAGGAAAGGACAATTAAAGCAGAAGAAAACAAGAAATCCTTGAATGAAAATCATGAAAAAGGAAGGAAGACAATCCAAGCCCTGAAGAGGGAAATAGAAAAAATGAAGAAGACACTATACTGAAGGAATGTTGGAAATAGAAAATCTGAGTAAACAAACAGGAAATTCAGAGGCAAGTATAACCAACAAAATGCAAGAGATGGAAGAGAGGATCTCTGGTGTTGAAGATACGGTAGAAGAAATAGTTCATCAGTCAAAGCAAACACTAAAACCAACAAAGTCATGACCCAAAATGTCCAAGAAATTTGGGACACCAGGAAAAGACCAAACCAATGAATAATAGGGATAGAGGAAGGAGAAGAATACCAAGTCAAAGACACAGAATATATTTTAAAAGATCATAGAAGAAAACTTTCCCAACTTAAAGAATGAAATGCCTGTGAAGATACAAGAAGCCTATAGAACACCAAATAGACTAGACCCCCAAAAAAAGGCCCCTCGCCACATAATAATTAAACAACTAAAGGTACAGAATAAAGAAAGAATATTAAGGGCAGCAAAGAAAAAGGCCAAGTGACTTATAAAGGCAAACCCATCAGAATAACACCTGATTTCTCAATGGAGACTTTGAAAGCCAGAAGGACCTGGACAGATATAATGCAGACACTAAGAGACCATGGATGCCAGCCTAGACTAATATACCCAGCAAAACTTTCAGTCATCATAGATGGAGTGAACAAGACCTTCCAAGACAAAACCAGATTTAAACAATACTTATCCACAAAACCAGCCCTACAGAAAGCACCAGAAAGAAAATTCTAACCTAAGGAAGGCAGATACACCCATGAAAACACAGGCAATAGATAACACCACAGAAGCAAACCCCAAAGAAGAGAAGTACACACACACTACCACCAAAAAATAAAAATAACAACAGGAATGAACAATCACTGGTCATTAATATCCCTTAATATCAATGGACTTAATTAACCTATAAAAAGACACAGACTAACAGAATGGATATGAAAACAGGATCCATCTTTCTGCTGAATACAATAAACACACCTCAAATTCAAAGACAGACACCTCCTAAGAATAAAAGGCTGGGAAAAGACTTTCCAATCAAATGGTCTTAAGAAGCAAGCTGGTGTAGCCATCCTAATATCCAGCAAAATAGACTTCAAACTAAAATCAATCAAAAGAGATAACGAAGGACATTACGTACTCATTGCAGGAAAGGTCCACCAAGGTGAAGTTTCAATTCTGAACATTTATGCCCCAAACACAAGGGCACCCACATACTAATTTTAATGTTTAGAAACATTACTAAAGCTTAAATCACATATAAAACCCCACACATTAATAGTGGTAGACTTCAACACCCCACTTTCACCTCTGGACAGATCGGCCAAATTGAAACTTAACGGAGACATAATGGATTTAACTGATGTTATGGCTCAAATGGACTTAATCGATATCTACAGAACATTCCACCCAAACAAAAAAGAATATACCTTCTTCTCAGCACCCCATGGAACCTTCTCTAAAATCGATGACATACTTGGCCACAAAGCAAATCTCAACAGATACAAAACAATTGGAATGACCCCCTGTGTTCTATCAGACCACCATGGTTTAAAGTTAGATTTCAACAACAGAAAAAACTACAGAAATGCTACAATCTCATGGAAACTGAATAATGCTCAACTGAATCACCAATGGGTTATGGAAGAAATAAAGAAAGAAAATAAAGACTTCCTAGAGATCTATGAAAATGAATACACCACATACCCAAACTTATGGGATACTATGAAAGCAGTGCTAAGAGGGAAATTCATAGCACTAAATGCCCACATAAAGAAGCTGGAGAAATCTCACGCTAGTGACTTGACAGCACACCTGAAAGCCCTTGAACAAGAAGAAGCAAATTCTCCCAGGAGGAACAGACGCCAGGAAATTATCAAATTGAGAGCTGAAGTCAATAAAATAGAAATAAAGAGAACAATACAAAGGATTAATGAAACAAAGAGTTGGTTCTTTGAGAAGATCAACAAGATAGACAAACCCTTATCCAAACTAACCAAAAGACAGAGAGAGAGCATCCAAATTACCAAAATCAGAAATGAAAAGGGGGACATAACAACAGACAATGAGGAAATCCAGAGAATCATCAGGTCATACTTCAAAAACCTCTACTCCACAAAACTGGAAAATCTAAAAGAAATGGATAATTTTCCGGATAGGCACCATATACCTAAGTTAAATCAAGACCAGATAAACCATTTGAATATTCCAATAACCCCTAAGGAAATAGAATCAGTCATTAAAAGTCTCCCAACCAAAAAAAAGCCCTGGACCTGATGGTTTCACTGCAGAATTCTACCAGATCTTAAAAGAAGACTTAATACCAATACTTTTTAAATTGTTAGACACAATAGAAGTAGAAGGTATATTACCAAACTTCTTCTATGAGGCTACAATTACCCTGATTCCTAAACCCAACAAAGATGCAACAAAGAAAGAGAACTACAGACCGATCTCCCTCATGAATCCATCTCCCCCAAGACCCAGCTACAGCACTCTTGGGCATATATCCAAGGAATGTTCAATCATACCACAAGGGCATTTGCTCAACTATGTTCGTATCAGCTTTGTTTGTAATAGCCAGAACCTGGAAACAACCTAGATGCCCTTCAACTGAAGAATGGATAAAGAAAATATGGTACATATACACAACGGAGTACTACTCAGCAGAGAAAAAACAATGACATCATGAGGTTTTCAGGCAAATGGGTGGATCTAGAAAAAAATCATCCTGGGTGAGGTAACCCAGACTCAGAAAGACAAACATGGTATGTGCTCACTCATAGGAGGATCCTAGCTGTAAAATAAAGATGACTAGACTGCTATATAACTCTAGAAAAGGGGACCCTAGGAAAGACACAAGGATCACCCAATGACAGAGAAATGGATGAGATCTACATGAAGAACCTGGACGACAGTGGGAGTAATGAAGGGCAAGATTTGATGGAAAGAAAGCTTAGGGGAGCAGGAGATCCCAGCTGGATCAAGAACAGAAAGGGAGAATGAGGAATAACAGACCATGATAAATGAAGACCACATGAGAACAGGAATAGGCAGAGTGCTCAAGAGGTCCCCAGAAATCCACAATGACATATCCTCTGTAGTCTGCTGGCAATGGTCGAGAGAAAGCCTGATCTGACCTAGTCTGGTTATCAGATGACTAAACACCCTAACAGTCGTCTTGGAACTCTCATCCAATAACTGATGGAAGTGGATGCAGAGATCCTCAGCCAGGCCCCAGGTGGAGCTCCACATGTCAACTGTCCAGTAAGAGGCTCGGGGAGGGTGGGCGTGGGGGCGGGAGGGGGGAGGACAGGGGAACCCATGGCTGATGTATAAAATTTAAAACACATAATAATAAAGAAAAAAATATTTAAAAGAAGAAAAACAAAACAATAAAAGAACATTTAAAAAAAGTTAATGAAAAAAAGTTTTAAATGAACAAATCAAATCTAAAGATAGAAACAGCATGTAACACTGTTATTCTTGAGTATGTCTGAGGGAATCAAAATTAGCATACCACAGAGACACCTGTACATCATGTTTGTTGTTGCACTGTTCACAATAGCCAAGAACCAACCTAGAGGCCCATCAACAGTTGGCTAGATAAAGAAAATGTGAAATAAACACACACACACACACACACACACACACACACACACACACACACACACACACTTAGTTGCCTTAGTTTGGGTTTCTAAAATGACCTTGCCAATTTTTTTTTTTTTTTTTTTTTTGGTTTTTTGAGACTGGATTTCTCTGTGTAGCTTTGCGCCTTTCCTGGAACTCACTTTGGAGACCAGGCTGACCTTTAACTCATAGAGATCCGCCTGGCTCTGCCTTCTGAGTGCTGGGATTAAAGGTGTGTGCCATCACTGCCCAGCAACCTTGGCATTGTATAATGGAAAACATTTCAATGGGGCTGATTTACATTTCAGAGGTTTAGTCCATTATCATCATGATGGGACATGGTGGTGTGTAGGCAGACATGGTGCTGGAGAAAGTGCTGAAAGTTCTACATCTTGATCCACAGGCAGCAGAAGGAGAGACTGTGTGCTGGGCATAGCTTGAGCATATATGAGACCTCAAAGGCCACTCCCACAGTGACACATATCGTCTATCAAGGCCACACCTACTCCAGCAAGGCCACACCCACTCCATCAAAGGCCACACCTACTCCAGCAAGGCCACACCTACTCCAGCAAAGGCCACATCTACTCCAACAAGGCCACATCTCCTAATAATGCCATTCCACTATGGGTCAAGCATTCAAACACATGAGTGTATGGGGGCCATTCCTATTCAAACCGCCACAAGAGTGGATTTGTAGTAAGTTATAAAAAAAGAGTGAAATCATGCCATTTTCAGAAAAAAAGATTGAACTGGTCTATTATGTTAACTAAGACAGACTCAGAAGGATTTTTTCTCATATGTAGAACACACACACATACATACTTATACATGACAAGACAGAAGAGCAGGGACTATTGGAGGCAGAGGAAGAGTCTAGAGAGAGACAAGAGGATAATGAGGGAAAAAGTAATGTGTTTTGTCTTTTATGTAAAGTCCAGATATATCTGCCTGTTTGCCATGGAAGCAAAGGGGGACTATTTAATGGAGAGACAACCAGTGGCTATGTGAGAGGGTACTAGGACAAATATGAAAAAAAGTACAATGGTAAAAAAAAAAAAAGAAAGAAAGCCTCCTCCCAAAGAATGCATAATATGAAAACATAATCCAATGGCCATAAAATTAAAGGTCTGGAAGAAAGATACTGGCCTTTGGGAAACAGGGAAAATCTGGGAACTGGACTCTGTGCTACAGGAATGGAAACTGGGGATAGGTTCACTATCTAGAAGTGCCACCCCCACCCCTGCCTAGGTCCCTAGGCCTTTGAGTCCTAATAGAAAGCTCCTATCCATGCCAAGGCCCAACCAACTTCATCCAACCAAAGCACTTGACTCCTAATGAAGCAGAAAGAAATCTCTAGCTTTGGAAGAAGGTGCTGAAGGTTTTCCCCTGTGTCACAGGAGAGACTTCTAGAAAGGAAACTTCAGTTTCCAGTCAATTTGGGGAGAGCTAATTAGCAGAGAGGCCAGGGCAGTGCCCAGTGACATCACCAGCAGTCCCTTCCCTGGAAATCTCTTGTATGCTGGAGCGCTTCTGTGAAGTCACTAGTGTTTTGGTGACCCCAACTGCCTGTGGAGAAGTTCACTGCCTGTTGGGCTCACTCTTAGTCATGCTGGCAAGGCTGAGCAGGCTATATGGTAGAGAGAATGGAGAGCATGGAAATACCAGAGAGAGGCAGAAGGAGGCTGGCCTTCAGAGAAGTAAATGGTTCTGGAGAAGGCACAGTGAGTTCTGGGCAGGGAATGGAGAATTTACTGGAAGAGGTGGGCTTGAGTGGGCCTTTCAGAAATGGGCCAGAGGAGCTGGGGCCTGAGAAGCAAATGGACTTCCCTGCTTATTTATCATAGTTCCTGAAAGTCAAGGGTTCCAGAAGGGTTTGTCCTTAAAGCCAGGTGCTGGCAAGGGCATAGTTGTTTTGCTGGGGGTTCCTGGCTTTCAGTCTTATTGTGTGTGTGGGCCAGAGACAAAGAGGCCATTAGGAAGAAAGGGAGGGACCTGTGAGGTGCCCCGTGCCCATGGCAGGGCATCCCTGCACTCCAGCGGTTTCCCTTAGGTGGAGTGGCTGTCTGACACTAGTCTCAGGGAGGGTAACGTGCTTCTGGCCAAGACCTTGTGTCCTCAGGCTGTCCAGCAGACTCCTCTGACCATCATTCCCTTCAGCTGGATTCTGAGTCAGCAGGTGTGGGTGTCAGGCAGTTCTCCAGTGCAGCAAAGAACTGTGAGGACCAGTGGACTAGTATAGAGACTGGCTTTTTCCTGCCAGCTCTGGGTTCCTGGGCTGTCAGTGTGGTGACTTGAGTCCAGTAACCATGATCTACCTCTACATGGCTACTCTATCCACAGCCATGTGCGATAGGGACCTAGCAGGAGATCTGAGCATCTCCACAGCATCTGAGTGCTTGTGGATTTTTATCTCATGACTTCTGAAACCAGAGAGTTGAGTTTTCTGCAGCCAAGTTGTATAAGTGCAGCTGTGAACATGACTGCAGAAACTGTCACTCGGGTCCCCTGAAGAATTGCTAAGGAAGCCAGAGGAAATCAGCACCCACCTCTCTACAGAGCTATAGGAAGGTTGACACCTACAGCCTGAGCTTTCAGAACCAGCTAGGGCAAAGTCTCATCTGTCAATCCCTTCCTGAACATCCTTCAGTGTGCTAGGGTTGGACTGTGATAGAGTGGTTTGCAGGGCAGATGCAGTCCTTCAGCTGCTGACTCTCAGAGTCTGTGAGAGACGCCTAACCATCTTCCATGACAGGTCAGTGTGATAATCAGCAACCATATGCAATAGACTCTGTGTGTTCTCCTGGGCTGGGGCTCAGGACATGGAGGTGTGTTGTCTCACATTTCATTGTTCACATGGCCAAGCTGTCAGAAAGCACCAGGACACAATTATTTCCCAGCCTCCCTTGGAGGTTCTGAGATTGGAAGGCAATCCTTCACACTGTCTTATCCTTTCTTCATTGTGCAAACCCCATGAGTGTTTGTGTGTGCATGTGCTTGCATCCGTGTGTGTGTGTGTGTGTGTGTGTGCGCGTGTGCTTGCATCCGTGTGTGTGTGTGTGTGTGTGTGTGAGTGTGTGTGTGTGTGTGTGTGTGTGTGTGTGTGTGCATGCACGTGTACATGTATGTGTGTGCTTTTTCCACTCATGATGCCTCTACACACCACAGGTTGACCTCTTACTTGTCACTGTTCTTTCTTTAGCCTCCTGACTCCAGGTTTGGGCCATCATGTTCATTCTGGAGTGTTTGCTTATGTCTGAGGACCACCCTAGTGACCCAGTGCTCAGGTGGCTCCAGCCTGACCTGTGAAAGCTTATCACATCTTCACTAACAGTCTCATGACTGGAAAAAATGATGCTGAGGCTATGGGGGAAACTGGTATCACTACATACAAATTATTCTTTGTTTTCATAAACTCAGACTGTTAACAGTCAGAGGATCTTTCCCCGGAGCTTGTTCACTTCAGGGACCCACCTTTCTTTCCTCCTCCTCATCATCCTGACCTACTTTCTCAGCATCCTTTATTTCTCATCTTCGAGTATGAGTCTTAGGGAGGGGAAGAGCCATTCTTGGGCAGTGTTTGGAAATTGAGTTGAGCCTTTAATGCCCCACAGACAAAATGTTTCTAATGTAGCAGAGAGCTAGATTTTTGGCTCTGGAAGGAGGAAGTGCTGAATGGCTTACCCTATGTCCCAGGAAAGGCTTCTTGTCAGTTTAGGGAGCAGTAATTGGCAGGGTGGCAAAGGCTGTTCTCTGTGACACCCCGTGTCTGGATAATCTATTGCATCCTGGACAGCTCTTGGCATCCCCTGTGATGTCACCAGAGTTGTGGCAACACCATCTGCCCCTAGGAAAGGGCTGTGGAGCTTTCTGGAAGTGGTGGGCTTATGCTTTTCAGAGATAGGGCTAAGTGACTGGGAGTTTCTGGGAAGCAACAGACCTATCTATCCTGCTCTGGAATCCTAAAAAGCACACCAAGATGAAGGATCCATGATGGTTAGATTGATAGTCAGGAATTGACAAGGCTGTGGCTGCTTTGCTGGGTACCATCTGCTTTCCCTCTCTGTAGAGAAGAATGCACAGAGGAATTAGTGAGATTTCAGTACCATCATTGTACTTAGTGTTCTTTAGGTGTGTGCCAGTAATCATAGGGAAAAGACAGTGCAAAGCCTGCGGTTCTCATACTTTACATCACAGCCACTAGCAGGGCAGGAGCCACCAAGTGCTGTTGTCTTCCAATGACCCCTAAGATTTCTGAGTTTCCAGATGTGTGTGGTACATAGGTCTCCATTCCAGCCTGAGAACTGTTAGGTTCAGTGGACCTGGACAGAGACTGCCCCTCCTGGCTGCTCTGGGTGTTCTGGGCTGTCAGTGAGGATGGCTTTGTGAATCTGGTGACTATGTTCTGCCCCTGCATGGCTTCTCTATTAACAGAGGACTCTGAAGGATCATGGAAGTGACTTGGGCATCCCTCTACTACCTGAGTGCTCATGGACAGTAGCAATTTTCTCCAGGCTCTGAAAGCACATGGCTGAGGGCTCTGAAGCCAAGGTGTATCCTCTGAAACTGTGAATAAGCCTTAGGAGGCTGTCCCCTGTGTCACCTTGTGCAGGGACACAGAGGAAACATGGTACTTCTGATACATCCACCACCCTATAGAGAGATGGGAGAACTGACATCCACAGAGGGGAAGGCTCGCATCTGGGCTTTCAGAACCTGCCTGGGGAAAGTCTTGCGTCTCTCAATCACTTCCTGAGCATCCTTCGGTGTGTCAGCATGAACTGAGATGAAGTAGTGTGGAGAGCAGGCACTGTCCTTGACTTCTGGAATAGGGAACTACTGAGATACCTAACCTTGTCTAACATGGTTGTTAGTGTGATATAATATCTTAATGGACATGGTTTACCTGAAATCACTCATTTGTTCTGGGATCCACCAAGTACACTTCTGAAGCCACAGTCCAGGCTTCTGGAGAATTTTCATTCCAGACTGAACATGGTGCTAGCTCCTCATTTCAGGACTGCCAGGAAATTCACAATTGTGAAGAACAGCTCTGGGAAAGATCTAGAGCAAAGGACCGCCTTATAATCTGTCCTCTTGTGCCCTCTGCCCCCCTCTCTCAAGCTCTGCTGAATTCTGTAATTCAAGCTGGCTGTGTCACCTTTCCTAAGTGCATGTGCATTGTCACAGGTGGCCCCAGATCAAGGAATTAGCCTTTGTGTAGCTCTAGGTGTCATAACCGTGACACACTACATACTCTCCCATGACTGTGACGTATTTGCTATTCTAAAAATGCCCTTACATATCTGTGTCTGGCCTCTCTCTGGCCATTCATGTTTCCTTAAACTTGAGTGAAGTAATGGACCATCACTCTTACTAGGAGTGTTTGGTCTTGTCTCAGGGCTCACCTGGAGAGCCCCAGTAATTAGTATCTCCAGCCTTATATGTCACTAATTTATCACACATTTGCTAACATCATGAGGGCTGGAATGTATTCTGCTGATGATTTGAGGTAATTCCTCATTAACTATGGGACCTTTTCTTGTTCTGACAGGACACCTACAACCTCCCACCACACCCACATACTGTTAACAGCCCTGTGATTCCTCCACAACGTATTTGTTTACATCAGGGGATCTATTTTTCCTCCCCACTATCCAGACCTAATTCCCTAGCAAACTTTATTTCTCATGTTATTGATTAGAGATCTCAAGAAGGGGCCAGTTATTTCCTGGGATGTGTTGGAACAGAATCTTCTACTTCTCATACATGAAGTAGTGAAAATACTCTAATAAAGCAGAGATCTCTGGCTTTGTAAGGAGCAGGTGCTAAATGTATTCCCTTGTGTTTCTGGGAAGGCTCCTGGGAAGGGTAACATGGCTTCTGGTGAATTGCACAAGAGCTAGTTACTAAGTAGGTGAGGGACATTGGTGGTGAACCTAATAGTCCCTTTTCTGAAGATTATGTTCTATCCTGAAGAGCCCTTGGTGTTCTCTATGATGTTACCAATATTGGGGCAACACTAATATCTGTGGGTTATTTGTTTGGTGCCCACAGACATGTTGGCAAGACTGAAGTGGCTTCTTGGGAGAGAGAATGGAGAACCATCGAGACAAGAGAATGAAGATGGCCTCTAGTCTCTGTAAAACCTGGAGAAATAAATGGTTCTGGGGAGGGCACAGTGAATCCTGAGGTTGGGATGGGATGTTCCTGGAGAAGGTGAACTTGAGCCAGGCCTTCTGGTAGTGGAGCTGGGAGCTTCTGGGAAGCAATGAGCCTATCCTGCTTCTCTGGCTTTCTTAAGAATGGACCCAGAGTCAAGATTCTCTGAAGGTTAGTTTAGGAGAGCCAGGCTACAGCTGCTTTTCTGGGAACTCTGTCATTTCATTCATAGAGGCAAAGAGGGGCAGGAGGCACAGATTGACCACTGCGCTGTCCCTCTCTGGGTAGGGTGTTGCTGCACTTCATCCTAGTGGATTCCTACAGTTTCCATTGATGCCAATAGGAAGGAAGTGAATCTCCCCGGACCATACAGCAGATCTTCAGATGCTTTGGTCCTGGGCACATGTGATTAGGACTTGGTGCTCCTAAATTCTAGGAACAACAGGACTTACTTGCATCACGTCAGATATGAGCTGACACTGTCCTCCAATTCTACATGGCTGGGCTAGCTTATGCCTTCCAGGGCCATTGGGATGCAATAGTGAGTGAGGCACATGATTATCCACAGTGGTTGAGGACAGATACAGAGCTCAGGAGCCCCAGTTTGAGGATAGCTGCCCTGCTGTTTGGAAGCTTCACTGGTCTCCAGCATTCACTTCCTCAGGCTTCTTCTTGGGACTCAGCATGGACTCTCCTGGCCCTATGCCATTCAGGAATACAAGTTCATTTGTCTTCTTCTACCTGCAGGGACTAGTGAGGAGGCACCATCCAAACTCTGCACCTTCACTGAGCAGGAGCAGCAGGAGGAGATGAAAAAAATAGAGAAACTCACCATCCAGCTACATAACACAACCTGTGAGAGAGATGAGCTGTGTGGAATCCTGGCCAATTATAGTAACAAGGATTTGAACAACAGGTAGTCATTATGCCCAGTTCTCTGCTGACTGTCTTGACACCACAGTATCAAGTCCAGGTTTCCAGAGGAACATTGCTGAAACTCCAGGGTGTCTTGCTGCCTAAACTAATTTTCATGAGTGACTTTGAGATGCAGACTTGTAGCCTGGGTTGGAATGAGATGGGGCATAGGCTGTTCTGCTTCCTCCAAATGAAAAGCAGAGTCTGTGTCCTGAATCACAGTCTGAGGATAGGGATGGTAGTGTATGATTTCTCAACACGCATTTCAAGAGTCCTTGACAGGTGTTAGCTTGTGGGAGATTCTAGGTGCTGTGAGTTTGGGGTGAGTCTATGTACTTGACCAGCAGATGATTGTGTCTGAAGCGCTTGGTAGCAGCTGGAGGTTCCTGGTCAATATCATCTATGTCAGTGTGTGGCTCAGAGGCCTGGAGCTCACCACTGCTCCCCTCTGGTCTTATTCTTTATACTCTGAGACAATGCCATGTCCCAACATTTCTTGGGCATCATGACTTCATGTGGTGTGTGTGTGTGTGTATTTATATGTATGTGTGTGTGTGTGTGTGTGTGTGTGTGTGTGTGTGTGTGTGTGTGTGTGTGTGTCTGTCTGTCTTTGTGCTCCTGGGAGTCTGGGGGTCTATGGCATGGCCTGAGGATTTTACATTCTCACAGCTTCCAGGTGATGTCACTGATGAGGCCAGGGAGTCCCATTTGAGCAGCACAACTCTTGACCACTGTGCTCCCCTGGGATGAACATTGGAATACCCTGTGGAGTTTATGTAGCCATCCTGAAGTTGGGACTCCTGCCTAGAAATACTCATTATGTGCTCTGGTCCTCTGTGCAGCAACAGGCACACAAGAATGAGAATCCCTGTTGTGAAGACAGGAGAAATATTATAGGTTTGTGCTGGGCCCAGATATGTGGCACAGACTCCAGGGAACTTCTTGGAGAACTAATCTATAGTTCCAAGCTCACTGAGAGTGCTCATATAGCTCTGGATCACTCCTGTCTCTTCTGGCCTGGGGACATGATAGGATATTTAATAAACACCAGGAGGTACCAGTGTTTAAGTGTCAGGCTTGTCATCTACTGGGCTGGGATAGTCCATGACACTGCCTCATTTATGTGACCCTGGTGGCCTGTGTTCATGGGGTTCTTTTGTCCTGGGGCCATGCCCCACCACAGGCTAAATTTTGAGCTTGAGATGCTGAGAAAGGAGCATCAGCAGGTGATGTCGGATGTGCAGACATTGCCCATGGAGATCAGCGACGCCTTGGACAGGTGCAAGCAGCTGGTTGAGGAGAATGAATGCTACAGGTATGGACCTGATTTATCTTGGGAGGGACAGATTCTGCCCTCTTTGTCCTTGATCCAAAGTGAAGGCTCTGGTTCCAGCCCGTGTGCCTCTTAGCAGGCAGCCTGCCTTGTGGCCCTTGAATTTGTGCGTCTTGGACTCAGTTTTGTTAAGTGTGAAGACACTGAGACCCTCCCAGCTATGTCCTGCTAACCTCAAGAGCCCTTAGACAGGAAAATGGCTTGCACCATAAAGGGTGTGTTTGGCATCCCAAGGACTCCAGAGCTCTGGCAGGGGCTTCACAGTTCTGGTTTCCTGGTTAACCAGAATTTATTCCTGTTGGGACTTCTACCCTCCTTCAGAGAGTGTTTGTCTTCTACCTGCTGATGCTTTCCTAATATCATGAACAGTTAAGCCCAGGTATGGGCTGCATCCTGTTCTCAGAGGCACAGTATTGCTTTTGGCCAGGATTTGCAGAAGCACTTTGAATCTTTCTGAAATCCAGTTATTCGCTGGGTTTGGCCTGCCCCTGAGTGAAGCTGGCTTGTATACTGAGCGCTCCATGCTTAGAGTGTCTAGGGTCCTGGGAATGTTCAGTGCTGGTGGTACTTGGAGGTAGGAATGGCAAATGGAATCTGGATGGTGCTTACCATTTTTGGATGGTGGTTCAGTTACCTCCACAGCCTGGTTCTACAATATTTGACACAGCTGAAGAAAAAAGTCTATGTGTTGGGACTCGAGAACAGAAAGCTGTGGGAGGAGCAGATTGCACTTGAAGAGGCCTGTGAGGAGATGAAGAAGCACTTGAAGGAGGCCCGTGAGAAGATTTGTGACTCCTGTGCTGAGCAGCAGCAGGTAGGCTGAGGCAGTGGGTCAGGCTGCCCAACTGTCCAACCATAAACACAGAGATGGCCATGTAGCCATCCACCCACCCATCCAGACTCCCACCTACATACCATCCAAGTGTTCATTTCTGTGATCATTCATAAGTCTCTCTGGTGAGTTAGCCTCTTGCAAGATACTGGATGATTGACAAGCAAACCCTCCTATTCTACTAGAAGCTGTAGTACATTGAGAGAGGTGGGTCATTCATATATTACACACCCACATATCACTATTGTCAGAGGGCTGCTATGCAGGTAGCTACTTAGGGAAAAGCACAGGGTTTTCATTGATGAGATCAGTGTCCTGTGGCACATTTGCTTTGCAGGGGTCAATTCAGATCAATGGGTAGAAAGCAGCTTGCAATGACTAGAGCCCAGGGCCAATGCCCAAGTGAATAGTTCCCATTGTTAACTTTTGGGGTGGCGTGTGGTCTTCTCCTTTCTTCCTGCATCCCAATGTGTTCTCTTCTCTTTGTTCAACTCTTAGTTCACACTGATAGAAGCTTGAATATCAGCTTGACAGCCCTGTTTTCTGTTGGTGGGGCTGGACAGTTCTCCCATCCTGGAGCTTCCAGTCTGTAGCTGACTGGATGACCATAGACGTGGGAGGCCTTTGATAGTCTGAGGTTGGGGTGGCAGATTTGAGGCTTCAAGAGATCACTTGTTCCAATTCCCTCAACATAGCTTGACGAAGCTGTGTGATCTCCCTAGACATTTTTAGTCCTCAAGGATGGGTAGCTGTGTTGTGGGTCTCAGCTGAAACATCTGATTGCATAGTCTAAATTCTACTGTACATTCAGCATGATGTCCTTTTCACTTTTTTTCTGATCATGATTTATGCGGTATCTGCATGATGTAGACATGCATGTGTAGATGTGTACATTGATGGGTGTGTTTGTAGGGCAGATAATGACATCCGGTGTTGTCCTCAGTCACTCTTTCCCTTATTCCCTTGAGCACAGGTCTCTCACTGAACATGAAATTTTCTGTTTTGGTTAATTTGGCTGGCCAGCACTCTTTGGATCTAGTGTGCTCTCCAAGGTCGATCTTTTGTCTTATCTTGTCTCTTCTAACTGTTACAAGGTTCAGTAGCTCAGAAAGAGGGACGGATGTAGTAGCCCTCTCCACATTTTACATATTTATTGTTTCAGAATTCATGTGTTTTGTAATAAATAACCAAAATTAAACATAGCTATTTAAAAAATAAATCTAGACTTCTTTCCTTTCACTACACAAAGCTAACACCACAGGAAATGTCTAGTTTGTCTCATTGGCTTCACAACATCAAGTCCCACATTGCATCTCCTTGCTGATATTGCCTTACTGACCATATCATGTGCATGGCTGTGTCTTAGAACATTTCCCTCTCACAGTTGTGTGGAGTGCTGTGTTCCTGAAAAGCATTGCAGGTGATGTCACTGTCCTCTTTCTGACTGACTTTGGGGCTGAATTCATATCATATGCACTGTAATCTGTTGAAAACCTCCTGGGTATTGACCATGGGTCACTCTCTTTCACTTAGCTATCAAGGTCTTCTGTGGAGGACCCTGGGTAGGTTTATTGAAGAGAATATGATGGACCAACTTGCAACCTTTGGGGTCAGTCTCAGTATGGATAAAGTTCATGGAAGGAAAAATAAGTGCAGGCCAGGGTGGCAGAGCCTGGCTGAGTCTAAGAGCCTTGTTGACAGCAGAGAGGACCCACTCCCTCTTCCTGCAGCAGAAAAGGTTCTAAAAGGCAGCAGTCTTTTCCCTGGCCATTCTGGTTCAGAAGTGTGTGTGTGTGTGTGTGTGTGTGTGTGTGTGTGTGTTTGTGCGTGTGCGCGCATGTGTGTGTGTTGTATTTCTGTTCATTTGTAAGTGTAGACCTCTATTTGTGTATGTGTGTGTGTGTCTCTGTGGGTCTGATGCCTTTTGATTGCACAATAGTGTTCTTTTGTGTACATGTGCCCATGTATGGCTGAGTGTGGTTGTGTGTGCCCATGTTTCCTGTATGTGTAGGGATAAGTGCTTGTGTGGGTGTCTGTATGGGTGCTTAAATGTACAAGTATGTGGTTGTGTGCATCGATGTGTTCACTTTTGTGAGTGTATTTCTGCATATTTGTATGTTCACTTTAATGAAACATCTTGAATGATGATGGAGTCCAACTTTTTCTTAAATATGTAGGTTGGTTTAATCTAGCAGCTTTCATAATCAAATGTGTCTTAGCAGCTATTGTTTATTAGCTATCAGAAAATCAAAAGTCCTCACAATAACATACAGAATCCAGACTCTGTGTATTTCACATCTTTACGTGGCTTTTTTCCCTTTTATATTACTTTACTCCATTTTAAGGACTTTATTATTTTAAAACTATATATTTCTTTTGATTAAGGTTTTTAAAATTCATTTTACATACCAATTTCAGATCCATTTCTTCCTTCCTTCCACCCATCCAGCATTACCCCCAATCCACCCCCAATTATCTCCTACAAGAAGGTAAAGCCTCCCATGGGGAGTCAGCAGAGCATCATACATCCTCAAGGCTGTGCAAGGTGTCCTACCATTGGTAGTGGGCTGAAAAAAAGCCAGCCCATGAACCACGGATGATCCTGAGGCTACTGCCAGTGGGCCCCTTAAGCAGATCAAGCTACACAACTGTCTGGCTTATGCAGAGGGCCTAGTGATGGAGTCCAACTTTAATGAGAAAGTACTGTGCAAGCTTACTTTGCTTCCATCAAATATCTTATGCTGCTGCCCATCTTTCTACAGGGCAAACACTGTTCTATTACCCCAAGCAGATTGCTGCGTAATTTTTGGGAGACAAGAGAGTAAATGCCATGGTCAGGAAACGGCTGGGTATGGCTGAGGGTTGAGTTGCTTTGGTACCTCACAAGTGTTATTGGGTGCCTTTCACACCATGGGTAGCCATGACTGCATGCAGGTTGTCACTTTCTACTAGAAGCTTGAACTTCTTCATGCTCCTCTTTTCAATATGTATCACAGCTCTGGACACCTATGGGATGCCCTGTACCCACCACCTACATTCAACACAGAATGTTCAAGATGCTGCAACCTCGAGGTCCCTACTTAGAGGCTCAAAAACAGGGCTGAACACTGCCTGGTCACCTAGATTATGCCATTCTCAGCCCCATTATCATTAGCAGTGTGTGTAGTCCAGGAGAGCCGAGGTACTGCTTGGGGTTAGGGGAAAGATGGTTCAGAGGACTATGCTCCAACCTATAATCAGCTTGAAGAGAGAGCCAAAAAGAGATTAATGGATAGAATTACAGTCTTAGAAATAAGGATAAAAGCTAGCTAAGGGCTCAGTGGATAAAGGAGCCTGCCACCAAGCGTGACAACCCAAGTTTGGTCCTTGGGACCCACAGGTAGAGAAAAGGAGCCAACTCCCACAAGCATACCACACTCCCATACTCTTGCCCCAAATTAAGTAATAGGAACCACACTGACCCCTTAGGCATATGTCCATGAAGTACTGGGGTGCCATCATTGGTCTCTAGTGAACTATTGAACTGGTCCCCATCCCCACTCTTGGCTGTCTCACCATGAGAGGACTCTTGGCTTCACTTCATGCAGATCCTTTTTCAGAAACTGCAGCACATAATCCATGAAGCTCTTGCTGTTTTCCCTGGGTGTGACACACACCACAGCCTCACCATGAACAGCCACATCACCAGGCTTCATTTGGAGCTTTGATGTGCAGATGGAATACCACAATGTCTCAGCATTCACCTGCAAAATGCCAGGGGACATTACCAACAGACATCTGCAGAATTCTGTGTCAATGGCTTTCCATCCTTGATGTTATGATTTTTTTTAATTTGCAAGGACAGGGTTTCTTGTCTAGAACTCACCAGGGTATCCTCTAACTCAGAGATCTGCCTTCCTCTGCTTGGTCATACTGGCTCTTGAAAATATCTTGGTAGTCATGTTCATGCGTCCTCTATCACAAAATTTCCTTCTGATCCATTTGTGTGTGTGTTTGTCTGTGAAAATGTATGTCATCTGTGTGTATGTACACATGAAGACAGGAAGAGGGGGTCAGATCCCCTAGAGCTGTTGTTACAGGATGGTGTGAGCTACACTATGTGGGTACTGGAATATAACGTTTGCCCTCTGGAGGAGCAGTAAGTACTCTTAACTGCTCAGCCAACTCTAAAACCCCATAAAATTTTGATGTACTATGTATTAATGTTTAATATCTGTGTTAATTCACAAATAGCAGATTCTTTTCACTCCATGAATGAACATTTCCTCACTGAAAATTCATGCCCAACCTATGTCAACAAACAGAACCTGTGAAGAAAGTTCTAGACTGTCTGGAGAATGGAGGCCAGGAAGACTGTAAAGGTTGCTGTTTGTGTGCTACACTCAGCTGTAACTGTATTATTCATTTTTCCATTTATTCCAGTTCCTAGATAAAACCCAAGACTTCGTAAATGCTAACCAATTACTCTACTAACAAGATACATCAATGTCTACAAATCAACTGTATTACCAGAGTCAAAAGGCCCACAGCAAGAGAGACTTGAGTGTAATGTGGGAACCACAGGACTGTGGCACTTGGGAACGGCTTTCAGATTTTTTAAGGCTAAGAGAGGGTTAATAGTAAAGGGTAAGGGAAGGTGGAAACAATCAATCTGCAATCCCTATCCATGTCAGCTGACCCCCACATACATGGTTATTAGTCAACTGTTACCTTGCTGCACAAGTACCAGTGGGAGAGGTCTGGTTAACCTTTCAACTGAAAACATTACAGACCTCACAAGCCCTGTGCCGAGGACCCACAGGTGAGTAAGGCAGAGCTGGCCCAGCTCCTGACACAGTATGTAAAGATAGACACAGAGGTCAAATATTCTAACATTCCATAATGATAAACCGACACATGTAGATCATACCCACACGGAGTCAAGGAGTTTCCTATGATGGCCAAGTCTTGTCTGCATCAGGGACAACTCAGAAGGACGTGACAGTTAATGGGGTGACAACAACAAAGACCAGCCAGAATCTTTACACTGCTTCTCTGTCTGCTGAATTTTCTGCCTGGTTTGTCAGCCCCTATCTCAGGACCAAAAGATCACATCCTCCACTGTAGACTGAAGGATTCTTAACATAAAGAAATGGAGCTGAACTGGGCTTCCTGGTCTCCCAGTCTCATGTCAGCAGCAGCCCAGAGATGAGTCACCTGACAGCTGCCTGTGAGATGGAGATGGCCAACAGCTGCCATGAGCTAAGCGGCATGGTGGGCTCCCACATTCTCACTTACAGGCTGTAGTACAGAGAGGCTTCTCCCAGCCCCTACCTTCAGGCTTGAGAGCACAGCTGAACACACCTGCATACTACTTAATACTACTTCCAAGAGTTGGGGAGGTAAGCATGACTCCTTGGTACCTGCAACTTGTTGGAAGGCTGAGTGGAGTGGAGCCATCTGCCAGAATTGTGCCTTTGTCACACAGCTTAGCAGTTTAAAGTCTCTCGTGGTCAGAAAAGGATTAAAGATATACAATAAAGAAAGATTCAGATAGAAAAATCTTCTAAACAGGTAACAAGGTGTTAAAAAATATACATAGGCTTAGGAGAGAAAAGAAAAATGATAGAAAAAGTCCTCTAAAAAGAAAATTTTAAAATCCACATAAAGATGGAAATTACATGGAGAGTATGAATACTGTACATTATTGTGTTGTCTTTAGGATTCTTAACTGGAGAGGGATATTTGATTTTAAAGGCTGCTGAGTTAAGCCAATACATAAACTTTAAAGGTATTATGACTTCACAATTTGGGTCTAAGGATATGTTGTTTTGGAAAGGAGGCTCTGCTTTTGTTTCCACAGGAAGCAAGAGGCTGTGGATTTTTTTCCAGGTTAAGATTGATTAGATTTGATCAAGTGAGACCTGATCCTTGACAGATGGTATCTATCAGCAAAGATTATAACTGGTCTTCCCAAGACTTGACCATTATCTTGAATTTTCTCAGGATCCCCATAAGATTAACAGTGCCCCCAATCAGTAGGAAATAGCCTAGAGGACTATGTCCACATTCTCCCCAAAATTGGATTATGGCAGTTATTCTTTGTTTAGGGATTTTGTTACAAATTGTTATTGGTCATAGCCGATATCTTTCTAAAAGAAGAAAGGGGGCTATGATACAGAAATATAGGATATATATATGATAGGATAAAAGGGTAGATTACTGAATCTACTTTTAAAGAGCAACAACTTGTTTCAAGTGTTTTACATTGCTATAGATTTTAGTTTATTGATACAAATTTAAGGTTAATTTTGTTATACTGTACGAATATTTCTACTCTTGTTTAATGTACTATGTTTATGCAGTTCATTTAAAATTGTAAAATATAAGAAACACAGATTAATAGTTACCTGTGATAATCAAAGTTATAGTCACGTTACGTTTTTTATGTATACCAAGATATATTTTAGAAAGTAGGTAATCTTCAAACACTTCAAAGACATACAAAATTTGGCATTTAAAATGTTTTAAGAACTTATACTTTTCTGGATATTGAGACATGTCTGCTCCTGGCAGCACCAATTACTTCAGAAAAGGTTGATGGGCTTAAAAAAAATTGTGGAGTTTGCTTTCTTTATGGCAAAAGTTAGTCACTGGTCAAAAAACTGCTCTTTCCTGGACTGCTTGATAATATATTGTACAGACTGGACATGCAAGAACTATGAAAAAATGACCACTAAACTTTGTCTAAACAGGGCAATATGCTACTTCAGGTTCCTGCCTCACAGAGGTGACTGGCAGACATTCTGGAGGACATAGGGAAAAGCAACTGATAAACTCTGCCAATAGGTGAGACAGTCCTTCAAATTTCCTGCTTCACTAAAAAGTCTTCTAGAGCTGGGTGATGATGGTGCACACCTTTAATCCCAGCACTCAGGAGGCAGATACAGGCAGATCTCTATGAGTTCAAGTCCAGCCTGGGCTACAGAGTGAGCTCCAGGGAAAGCTCAAAGCTGTGCAGAGAAACCCTGTCTTGAAAAACAAAACAAAAACAAAAAACAAAAAAAAAAAAAAAGAAAGGAAAAGGAAAAGGTCCTCTAGAGACTCTGGACCTGTAGGCTAACAAAGGATACTCCAACATTGCAGAGGAACTTGGGGGACTAATCTAGGCAGCCAGATGTCTCTGTCATTTCTAGATCTTTGGAAGTTGCTTACAATACTTTTCCTATTTACTTAGGTAGTATTATATCTGTCTGGGGTCTTTGATAGAGTTGAAGACTAGATAGTTACAATTTTCCTTAGTTATGATAAAAGATAAATTAGATATAAAACTTTAGACTCACAAAAAATATGATAGATGATAAAATATATTCTTTAATTTTGCTAAATATAAATAGACTAGATATTGTAATTGTAATTCTTACTTATTAACTGGTCTATTATAAGTAATTTTACTATATTATAATTAAAACCTTCCTTTTTGATTAGACAGGAAAGGGGAAGTGCTGTGGGATGTTTTTCTGTATACTGTGAATATGTGTTGCTCTGATTGGTTGATAAAGCTACATTGGCCTATGACAGGGCACGATAAGGCTAGGTGGTACATTCCAACTAAAGACAAGACAAAGAAGAGTGGGGTTGAGGAGGCAACAGTCTGCCACCCAAGGAGCACCAAGATGCCAGCAGACCGGCAATGCCACAGCCACAAAGCAACTTATAGATGAGTAGAAATGGGTTGAGTTAAGTTATAATATCTAGCCAATGAGAAGCCTGAGCCAATAGACCATAGAATTGGTAACTAATATGAGCCTCTGTGTGTTTACTTGAGACTAAGTGGCTGTAGGATGTGAGTGGAGAATTTGTCCTGACTGCAGGGCTCGGCAGGACTGGAGAAACACTCCACTCCACTCCACATGTTAACTCACTAACTTACCTCCAGTCTCAGAACTCAGATCACTTCCAGGGAGAGCTTGACAAGCAAAAAGTAGTCACCAGGAAGAAGCACTTCTTCAGTATACTCTGAGATCTGCCAAGGCAAAAGAGCAAAGCATTAGCCTCCATTCTCATGTTCCCCCTCCGACCCAAGGCCTGCATAGACCCACTCTCCACCAAGCACATGGTCTCTGCTGCAGGCACATCCACAGCTGCTGTGCTGCTTCCTCACATTGCTGAGAGGAAGTTTGACAACATTTTCTTGTTATCAATAGGGATTCCTTACCTCTCCAGGAGGGTTTTCTCAATTCTGCCTTTCATTAGGCATATGTAATACTCATCGTCATTCTTGTCTAGCTGTGCTGTGATAACTGGAGTGCTGAAAGAAGGAGAAAGGATCAGCATGCAAGGAAGGGACCAAGACTGTGTGCAGTGAACTGCTGTAAAATCTGAGTGCTACTCTGCAACCATGAGAACTTTATTAGAACTCACTTTGGGGAGGCCTGTAAGAAACGAGTACACAGACCTGTCACTGGAGCTAACTAGTTTCAAGAGACCCCAGGGGTCCATTAAGACCAGGACAAGATTTAAGAAAATTTCCTAGTGGAGGGAGACCTCCCTCTTAGTTCTTTACTTTCTCCTCCCCAGGAAACCAACTCCTCATGCATTTCACCTCCCTCAGGTCCTCCCCAGCAATACCCCTGCTCCTATGACCATGACTATCATCTTCTGTTTTCACAGGTGACAGTATCACATCAACACAGGCCCTTGGCATAGATCTGACCAGGCTGCAGGAGGCAGGCTGACCTCCAATCACCCTGGATATCCACAGTTGCTGGTCTACAATCATGAGCAGCTATTTGTCATTTGATTTTATTCTATAGCAAAACTTAGAGAATAGGTGAAATAAATTTTACCCCTAAAAACATGATGTATCACTAGTTCTTCTAGTCTCTGATCTCTTGGAAATGTGATTGTATCACATGGAGTTTACAGAGAATGTCTACAAACCAATCAGGAGAAAAGTCGATCAGGTCTATTCATGTGTAGAGTAATGGCACCAAAGAGATGAAAAGTCTACTGACCTAGTACTCAATACTGCTAGCTCATTTAGTATTTTCTCTTTCATGTAACTTGCTAGTCACAAAAAAGGCAGGTGGGTATGAGATGGATCAGAGGATGAGAGCACAGGCTGCTCTTCCAGAGGTCTAAATTCATTTCCCAACAACCACAGGGTGGTTTGTAACCATCTTCAGTGGGATCTGATGCCATGCCATCTTCTGGCATAAAGGCTGATGTGTAGATAAAGCACTGATATACATAAAATAAACAAATCTTAAAAACAACACAAAACAAATAGGACCATAGATACCAATTTGACTATACCCAGTTTTGACTTGAATGACTTTCTAAAAACCCAAACACTCATTAACCCAGCAAACCTGCCCTCTGAACACCAGACACTGCTCTAATAATAAATCATAGGAATTCATTATCACAAACACCACTGGTCCTCAAGAAACAGGACAGGGAGCGTCTACCTGATGGCCTTGGAAATGTTGATATCTTAGATACATGGCACACCAAGGATGATGTTCATGGAAGCTACCACTGAAATGTGGAAAGTCTTCAGGGTCATCTGGGTACCTGGCTCTGTACACAGAGTGCACACACTGCAGAACCTGGCTTCATCTGTGCCCTACAAGAAGATATGATGCAACAGTGAAAAGGACAGCAAAATTGCTGGGCACAGGCTCCTGGTCACTGCTCTTAAAGAAAACATATAGATTCTGTTGGGTTTACAATGGAAACAGCAATTGGCCAGGCAGTGATTGTGCCAGAGAAAGAGACTGGCACGGACTAGAAACAAGCAAGGCAAGCAAGATGGTCAGAGGGGCAGACAACATGACTAAATACTGTGTCCTCAGTATGTGATATACTGAGCTGATGTACACTGTGTGGAGTAGTTCGAAGTGATCTGTTCTTACTGGGTACTGAGGTGGTCAGAGAGCTGGAATCTGCCACAAAGAACTGGAGTTTCCTTATGGACAAAAAACACCCAGGAAATTACATGTAAGTCCCTTCATGTTAAGAAGCATCCAGCAAATGGTCCCACTGGAGACCAGAGATGACAGGCACAAATCTGCCCAATCCTGGCAGTGATGGTGGGACAGTGCGCTCATTACTTTTTATTATCTGCCTGATCTGACATAGTCACCAGGGAAGGGGGACTCTCAATGAGGATTTATCCATATCACATTGACTTTGGGCATATCTGTGGGTGATTTAGATTGTTAATTGAGATGAGAAGACTCTCCCCAAAATTGGCAGAATAATTTAATTGGCTGGGGACTGAACTGTGTAACAGTGAAGAAAGCTAGAGCATAAGCAGAGGCAAGCAGGCAGCATGGGTGTGTTCCTTTCTCTATGGTCTTAAATGTCAATGTAATGTGACTAGATGAGTTCTTGCCTTAATTTCCCCCAAATAGACTCTAATCTGGAACTGTGAGCTAAAAATTAATTCTTTCCTCCCTAAGATACTTTTGGTAAGAGAATTTTTATTATGTAAATAGAGATGAATCCAGTACAGCCAGGATGCTGTACCTAGGGAGAATATCCCAGGCATGGGAGTCTTGCATGGATGCCTGGCACTCTAGAATAATTAACATGCCTATCTCATATACTTGTCCATACAGTTCTTCAGAAACTTTTCTATTTGAGTGGGGGGTGATATGGTCCAACTTGTATATCACACAAGAATAGAAGGACAAAGCCAAGTGTACTGTCAAGACTAGATGCATCTGTGAAACACTGTGTCCCACCAGTCTGGGAAGGATGTAACTCTCTTGTGCCATAATCATTGATGCTATATTTATCTCTAGTTTTCCTGATCTTCTCAGACACCCTTGTAATCAATGTTTTCATTTCCTGAAAGAATTATAGAACACACATCAATTGTATGATTCTCAATTATTTGGACAGCATCATTCCATAATCTCCAACAATGGTCACAGTGTTCCATATCTTAGCAACTGCTAAATACACAGCATAAAGACAGCAATGTGGATACAGGGTCTCTTCCACAGTGCTTGTAAGGAGCCTGCAACTCTGGGGAAACTGACCCTCTGCTTAAGATGTAGCTAGGTTTCGTTACCCAACCTTTTCCCAGGAGTTATCTTGGGTCCTTATCTCAGCCACATGGCTATGGGAAGGAGCTTAGCATTGCTCTGGGGACTTTATGAGGCATACATTTCTACATTCAGAGTATGCATGCCTATAATGTGAAGGCTTCTTTGGAAGCATTATCCATTATTCTGAACATGACTCTGTGTGTCCTATGGTTATAGCTTCTCAGAGTGGCTTGGGTTAGTCAACTTGTTCTTTTCTTTTTTTGGTTTTATGAGACAGGGCTTCTCTTTGTACTAGCTCTGGTGGTGTTGGAACTCATTTTGTACACCAGGAAGGACTTGAACTCAGAGAGATCCACCTACTTCTGCCTCCCACTGCTGGGACTTAAGTTGTGCACCACCATGCCAGCTCATCTCTTTCTTCATATTGAGAAGGTATGAGACATGGAGGGAAAACCTGCAGTTCAGACATCTTTCTAGATAGAAATGATTTCATTTAAGAAGGAGCTTTATTAAAGTAAGAAAGTCTCAGAAAGAGCTAGACAGATGGCTCAGCAATTAAGAGCATTTGTTATTTTTTCAGAGGATCCAGGCTCAATTACCAGCCTTCACACAGTCAAAAACAAAAGGTAAACCAAGGAAACCCTCAAGGCACACAATGATGAAGGCCCTCAAGAGGAATGGGAAGACAACACAATGGGGTTCTGATCCTTGATGGAAAGACTCTGCACTCTGAGACACATGGCAGTCACTAGTGACAGATGTTCAGAATGGCTGCAGAAGGAGTAAGAGAGTGGACGTGGGGCTGGTGACAGGGCTCACACAGACTAGCTCTCGAGGTTCTTCCTCCCAACAGGAAGACAAGACATTAATTCTTCACGGTGGCTAGTGAGATACTGTCCAGGACACAACAAAACCACACTAAGACCATGGCTTACATAATGCACTGGGAGGCATTTGACAGACCACATTCTCACCACCACAGGCCAGAGCCTACCTGCAGGAGGCTGTCTTGGCAGCAGAGGAAGTCATTCTTCTTCATGGTGGCCTCAGGGTGAGCTCATTCTTACTGAGAGCAGGTTCGCTCTGACATGGAAACCCTGCCTGAGTACAGAAAGGACATGGCTTTACATATGCCTGGGGAGGGAGAGGGAGAGTACTAAGCAGAGGAATTTACTAGACATAAAACTACTCAGTGAGCTTTTAGCAGCCTGTGGCTCTCTTGGCTAAACTCTAGACTCCACTTTTCATGTGAAAATGAAAACCAGATAAGTTGATACTCTGCCTTTTGTTTTTTTCTCTGAGACAGTCTTGGGTAGCTGAGGCGAGGCTAAAGCTCCCTATGGAGTGCAGCTGGCCTTTAACTCTTGATGCTCTTGCCTCTAAAGCCACAGGATTACAGGCATGCACTATCATCCCAGTCATCAATCCCCACCTTATTTAAAGAGCTCCACTTTACTTCATGAGTATGGATCTATTACTGCCCAATTTGACTCCAGCCCAGATTTGTATTAAAAATGTACAATTCTATAGCCAGGTCTCATGGCCCACTCTGTAATCTCATTTACTTGAAAGCTTGCTTGGCTGCAGTACATATTCGAGGCCAGTTTGGGTAGCTGAGCAAGATCTTGCCAGAAAAAAAAAGTAAAAGAATAACAAAGGATCAAGGTATTGCTCATAACAGAGCTCTTGTCCAGTATACCCTAGGTCCATGCCTCAATTTCTGCACTACAAAAACCATCCATCCAACAAAACATCTCCATAGGAGAAGTGTCCCAACACTCCTCAAGCTTTGGAGTTTCCTAAAAGTTTTAGTGATTTCTGACCCATTCTCAACTGGTAGCCTCCAATTACAAGAAACAACTGAAAAAAGAACCTCAGTGGAACCACCTGCTGCTGCTATAAGATCTGGGTCAAAATGCACTAGACTGAAATCCAGATGAATCTTGTCCAATTACTATTCAAAGAGTGGTTTGTTTGTTTGTTTTTCATGGTGCTACAGATGAATCCACGGCTTTGTGTGTGCTAGGTAAGCACTCTGTCACCAAGCCACATGCCCAGAATGAGGGTACAGGTACTGAAATTACATCAACAGCACTTATTAGAAATCTCTGAAGAGTTCCTCTTTTGCCTGAGAAAAGCAAGGCCACAAATGCCTCACTAGCCTGTGCAGTGAGAGGCAGCTTATGCTCCAACCTCCAGTGTTACCTGTGTCAAGTTTCCCTGCAACAGAAACCTCACCAGCCCCAAGGACTCTGTGTACTGCTTTCCTGGGCTGCTTAGCCTTCCCACCCAGCTCCCTATGGTGCAAACTGGCTTTTATACACATTCAAGACGGAGCCCAAGCAGACTTCAGTACATAGCAGCAGATGCAAGCCCTCTTTTGGGACAGAGGACAAGGAAGCAGGGCTACAGTGTATGAATCAAGGGCAGCAACCACTTCTCAACTATGTTTGGGAAAACCTTCACCCACCATCAAGCATTCTGGCCTATGGAATGAGAGAAATCCTCGAAAACAACCTTGCTCTTCCCAGAACCCACTGTTTCTAGGTTATTCTGGTGCTCTTAGAAATTCATACTGTACATGTCAACACCCTAAGTCACGGCTCCCCACACCATGAGTGGAAAAGGAATTCAGAGTTCCTTCTGACAAACATAGCACATCTCAAAACCAAAGAGCAATTCCCAGCAGATACCTACAGCATTAGGGGATAACAAACAAGGTATAGACAGGGCACTGTCTTCACAAGTCTCTACAGCCACTATCTTACCCTCTTCACGTTTATCTGGCTCACTGGCTCATCAAATCCTGGTTTCGTATTCTGCAGGGACTACATTTCCACAGGGGGACAGACAGGACACAGAGCAGTATCTAGCATGTGACCCAACAATGTGGCCTGTCACCTTTAACTGGGGTCATAAATAGTCAAGAACATGAACAATCTGGGGGGGGAGGCTAGGACTGTGCTCAGCAGTTAATGCATTGGTCTAGCACTACAGAGGCCCTGAGCTCAATCCCCAGCAACAGAAACACACATGGATTTTCTTGCAACTCATAGAGCTACTGATGTATCAGGGAGTGGAAATGATCCTAGAGTCTGGAAAGAAATCCTCTATGTGACCTTGAGGGAGACACAGAGGGTCAAGTTTTACAGTCATTTGTAAGTGCAGCAAAGGACCCCTGGCACTCAGCATTGTTACCTTGAAGCTGTAATTCCTGGGAGCCATGGAAAGGATGAATAATGAGACCTAACCAGTGGTACAGTGAGAGTCAGAAACCTCTCAGCAACTAGCAGGCAGTTATCACCCCCATGCCCCAGTCATGCTAGGAAACAGCTCAGGGAGGCTGAATGGTAAGTCCAGTATACAAGCTCAGCATCCCCCTCTAGGGGACTTAGCCACTTGGGACTCTGACCTCATCTCTAACTGTAGAGCTGGGTAATTATCTTGTTTCTTTAGTTCCAGAGCACCAACATGTCCAAATGTTCCCCTCAATACAAAATTGAGGGTAAATCACAGGTCTTGCAGAAACACACACACACACACACACACACACACACACACACACATACACACACACACACACTCACTGAGCAGGGTGGACTCATACTCACACAGGCTGTTGCTCTGCTGCTAATGACACTTCTTCAAGGTACCTGCATGTATCCTGTTCCAGAGGTCTTTACAGCAGTGTCTACATGATCCTCTCCATCAGCCACTGTGTGGAAGAAAAACTCAGCAGGTGTTAAGCCAGAGTAAAAGCTATTGGCCACAGAGCCTAGGGCAGCAGGGAGCTAAAGAAAGGTTGGAAAAAGAAAATCAAACAAGGTTCCAGGTAAAAAATCTAAAAGCCATCCACAGAAGAAAATGTCTCCTGGAGGCTACATACATACCCAGCCAGTGACCCAAGAACTGGCAGGTGCCCTACGCCCTTGCCTTCAGGAGAAATAATTTGGACACACCATCTTTGCTGGGGTGCCAGTGCAGGCAAATAGCTCAGAAGAGGAAAATATGAGTTGGAGCTGCTATCCCAGAAGTGTCAAGGACCTCAGAGGGCACCCAAGCCATTCCCTGGAAAGCCACTGTCTTCAAGACATCCTTATTGTGGCCCAGCCTGCCCACCTCCAAACCAGACCCACCTGGAGCTAGAGCTACTGAAAAGGTAAAATAGACTGTAGTGATGCTGGTGCAACTCTGCCATACCAACAGTCACCAAAGCGGCACTTCACAGGGGTGAAGACTGACATGGAGTGCAACTCGATGCCATAGCCACACATTCTATGTAAACACCCAGTAAAATAACCAATGGCTTTAGATCCTGGTAAGTCTGTGTTCCTCGGGGGACAATCTAGACAAACAGACCTTCAAGCTTCCACTGCCAGTTATCTTTGAATGCTTCTCAAAGTGAGGCAAAGATCGGTTTTCAAAGCCATCTGGAACCCAGGAGCCACTGAAGGCTTGCTGTCCCACACAGGCGATCATCTGTGATATGTTAATGAAGGAACCTGGGAACAGGTCAGAAATGGAAAACAGTCCTGGAAACAATAACAGAAGCCAGGCAGACCAGAGGGATAAAATAGAATGTGACACAGCACAACCCTTACTCTCACAGCCTAGGAGTCCAAGGGACTGAAGGACAGAGCTACAATAACAGAAATGGATCCAAGGGAAGGGCTCCGGGGAATATGCAGTGCGGGGTGCAGGGAAGGGCCACTGGAGCCTTTCCTATGACCGTCAGATTGGCCTCTGGACATGGGGTTTGCAGAGAGAAGAGGATGAGGAGAAGGAATCTGATTGTGTGTGGAAGAGTGTGGGAGAAGCAAAGATGGAAGAGGGGAGACCCCAGGTGTGCACAGGAACAGGAAGCAGAACAGTGGGGAAAAAATAGCTAACTTAGAGAGATAAAACTTTTTTCATAATGAACAAAATCACAGCAACAGAGGCCCTGAGGTTCTGAGTTTGAGCATATTAGGAATCCTAACGCTATAGGGTCTGAATAAGTAGGAAGTTAAAGAAGTTTGCCACATCTAAGCTAGGGCTAAAGCTCAGTAGTAGAACACTTGCCTGAAATGTGTGAGGTCCCGGGTTTGATCCTCAACACTGTAATAAAAGAAAAAAGATTACTTCACTAAATCTACTACAAAAATTCTCAGTTTATTATTTTTATCACTAAAGTTGGTCAAAGCAACTTCAAACTCAGGAACTCAGCCAAATGACCCACCAGTTTCTCCAAAAGACTTAAACTGCCCCACACAAATCAAACCCATGCTCTGTCTTCCATGAATTAGAGACTTAAAGAAATGAAGACCCTCTATAAAGTTATGACCACCAAAGATCTGTCTAGAGTCAAGCCCCTGGCAGGGCACACAGACAGCCAGCTCTGAGAGCTTAGCTGACTTGTGGAACCTCACAGGGCTGTGGTGAGGGGGCTGTTGCTCCTGTCCATCTCTCACAGGCAGGCACTGGGGGTGATCCTGGACCACTGACAGCACCTTCAGGATCAGGGCCTGGGGGAGAGCCAGAGAGGGAAGAAAATATAGTCTGTGAGGAGAAATACCTGCCAAGTCTGTGAGCACACACAGAATTAAATGAAGAAACAACCAGTAAAAATACCTCCAGCAAACTCAAGGGTCAACGACAAACCTAAATACAGGACAGGGCATAGTGATGCTCACCTGTAACCCTGGCACCTGGGAGTGCGGGCCAGGACTCTGAGTGACATTCCAGACCAGCTGAGCCACCCAGGGGCACCCTGTGTCAAACTAAATGTAGGAGGGCTCCTAAGTACAGATAATAGCATTGAGGCCATCCTCTGAATCATTGTGCCTGGGAAGCCAAAGCCTCCTTTCAAGGTAACACTCACCTGTTAGGAAGTCCTGAATGGCATCAACGAGTGGCTCCCCATTTCTCAGGGTCACAAGGTTTGCTTTGGTCTGAAGGAGAAACAAGCACAAGTCAGCCACTCTGGCTGGAGAGTGCAGCCTGAAGGTCTGCATCATGTAACTGTAGGCATCATGTGACTGCGGAGCTGAGAGGTCTCCACTCCAGCATTCCTACTATCTTGTAGTTGCCTTACTGATCAAGGGAAAAGAAAAGTGCCTAGTAGGGGCTCACTCTACAGCCCAGGTTGGCCTAGAACTCACTACGTAGTCTATGCTGGCCTGGAACTCATGGTGATCCTCTTGCCTCAACTTCTTGAGTGCTGCTGTTAACAAGTTTGTAGCTAAGAACCTAGCTAAGAACATTCACTTTTGTGAGAGCTATATAATCTCTGAAATCAACCAATTCCATGTTTCTCCACAATGACAGAACTGAGTGACTTCTCTTGTTAAGTACTAACAGCAATTGAGAGCAAGCAGAAGTTCCTCATCAGATTGGGAATCTTCTAGTGTTTATGAGAGGTTGTGGAGGTGCTCTTGTGAGTCTGTGGGTTTTCTTTGCCTCCTTTCCATGACCAAGGTCCTGTCAGGCAAAGACCTTTTACTTCTCATTTGTGAGTCATCACAGGGTAATGATCCTACATCTGTGGCCAAGACACACTCCACTCAGCAAGGTTTAGAGACCCTCGCAAAGGGAAGTCAGTGGATGGTCTCATGTTAGTAAGGACATTGAAAAGAGTTTCATGATTTTGTAAATCTTTGTCCCCTGGGCCCACATCCATGCTGGGCCCTACAGACCTTACTGTGAACTACTGCATCAAAATGTGTCCAGTGACACTCAAAGAGATGTGTTCAGATGGAGCAAGGGACTCTTCCACCCCAAGTGTCCAAGCCTGTAGTTTATGGTTGTTATTTTACTCAATAAGTTCTTATAACAAAATGACAGTGGATTGACTCCTGACAGGCTCAGTTTAACTGGTTGAATCCAAGTGGTGGCTGTTATTTCCCATAATATTATAATTTTTAATTACAAAAACAGCTTGTGCTTTTGGCTTAAAAAAAAAAATCAAACAAACAAAACTATACTTGATCCAGCCCCAAAGAGGCATGGCTATGCTCTTCTTAAAAAGGCTGTTGCAATCAGTGACTGCCTTGCTACCTACCATCTGTCCAAGGCCAGGCACAGGCTCCAGGTCTGTGCTGCTCAGTCTACAGTGACAGAATTCTGCATAGCTTAATTTTGTGTTTGATTTTTGGTTTAGTTTCTTTATCTTAATTGTTTGGGTTAAGAATTGTTATTTTGTTGTTATTTGTTCTTTTATTGATTTTCAAAATTTGCTTAGGCTACCATTGATTCCTCATTTAAAGCCCCTCTAAAAATATATTCGTTATGATTAAAATAAAATGTAATTTCTAAACCTTCACACTTTGACTAGTTTGTTTTGTTGTTTGTACTGTCACATTTCTTAACCCTAGAACTCACTCTCAGTGATGGATCTCTGCAAGTTTCAGGTAGCCTGCATTAGGTCATGTCCTCCCAGTCAGCCAGGATGACACAGGGGATTGGTGTTTTGGGTTTGGATTGCCAGGTTTTCTGCCTGGATACACACTTTATGTTAGAATCAGTATTCATACTATATCATGCTCTCATGTATGTAGTTATCCCTATAATACGATACTCTGTAGATACACTTTCATGAATTGGTCATAAGGACTGAACTATTGATTAATGCACCTCTACTGCTCTACAGACTCTCAGGAAATAAAACCATTCATTAAGAGAGTCTGAAAGAAATCAGGAAACCCAGAGCTATCTGCCTCTTGAAATACAGCATCAGTGATAACCACACAACAGAGATAAGGACCTTCCAAGTCATGTTGGGAAATACCCTTTTGTAGATGCTGTTGGCCTTGACCGTGTATTTAGTGTAATTTTTTTTCTTTTTTAGATTTATTTTTACTTTATGTGAATGGGTGTTTTTCCTATTGCACAACTGTCCTAGACATGACTGCAGTTCCTGAAGGGAACAGAAGAGGGCAACATCCCCTTATAGCTGGTTGTTAGACACCATGTGAGAGAGCACCAAATGCTCTTAACCTTTGAGCTCTCTCTCCAGCTCCTGCAGTTGGCTTTTGACCTTCAGCCCTTTGTGAGGTATTGTTGAACTGGGTCACCTCTGACCAAAGAAAGAAGTCTCTGGAGATGTGTAGGGAGAGATACATGAGGTAGGCGTGCTAATTGTCTGAGGCAGCCTGGCACCCATGCAGGGTTCTGGTGTCCCTACTGATCTCTGTGGGTTCAGGATCATACTCCAGTGTTACTTATAGTAAGGGTCAGAGAAGACCTGTCAACTCTCATCTAGGACAACAAAGTAGATTTGACCCATCTGATGAAATGCAGTGTTGAGGTGGCCCTCCTTTGGTCTGGGTTCATGGTAAAGATTCCCTGATAGCAAGAAAGATCTCCAGCTAAGCAGTTTTGGGAAGAAGCTCCCGGGCAGGCACAGTGAATGGAGCCTGCAGCAGAGGACATAAGCTTCTGGTGGAGAGCATGCCCATGCAAGCTTGGGACATGAGAGGGACAGTTGAAGTTGCACTAGGTCTTGGCAGTTCTCAGAGGACATGGAGGAAGGATTTCTTCCATGTGACTGTTTTATAATTATAGCTCCCTGGAGTGGATCTGACTTGATTTTGGAGGTGAGTCATAGCGTCCAAGTGTGGAGGAAATAATCCTGTGGATCCACAGAAAGGTGGTGACAAACTGGTACTTTTACAATCTCAGCATTCAGAAAAGCCTGATAGATGCTTTGGTTAGTGTCTGTCATAGATCACCTCTTTCTGAGCTGACCCTGAGACAGAAAGTGTCTTCTGTAGACACACTTGAAATAAGGTATGACATTGTTTAGGCCATATTACCAAGTTATTACTATATGGAGTGTGTCTTCTTGTCCATCTTCTCAGTATCTGGAAGTAGCCTGGGGCCAGCTATTCCTTACTCAACTGTGGGTTCTCAGAAGAGTGTTTGGCTGGTTTGATAAGTCATACCAGATTGGTAGAATAACGTGGCTTCTTCTATTAGCATTTGTTTAGGTGAATAATAGTTTCCTGTCAACTCATTGAAGGCTAAATTGTCCTTAGTGCCCAATGTGGAATATGCCACTCTTTGATCTCCCAGGTGGCTAAAGGAAAAGGAAAGTTGAGAACACAATGACATTCAGAGTGTAGCTTACAACCAAAGAGGAGGCTCTACAGAGGCTTTAAGTCCTCCAGACCCCATCATCCAACCTCCAACCTCCAACTGATAAGACTTTGGAACCAGAAGGCCTTTCTGCTGATGCAGCAATCTAAATTAAACCAAGTCAGACTGAATTGGAAAACCCAGGTTTAATGGGTAAAGTGTTCCTGGGTGATTCCCAAGACCCTCAGAGTGGAGACCAGGAAGAGAGACCAGAAGAACCATGGGTCTGTTTTCTGGGATGCAGCATATATACCCTGTGGGAGTGTTCTTGAGCCTATCTGGGGGAGGATCTGTGTCTAATGGGCTCTGAAGAGGCAGTTTTGGGGAGGAGCTGTGTTTGGTAGGCTTTGAAGGGGCAGGTTTGGGGAAACAGATAGGAGAGAGGAGTTGAAGTGGTTCTTCCACTAGAACGTTCCAGACTCTTTGGGTATAGGGATGCCAGGTTGCCAGGAATTGAGTTGGAGCTCTCACCCAGACACCAACCTCCACAGCTTCCTCCACAGTCATCATTGCTGAAGTGGAACTCTCACCAAGACAATCATTCGTTTTATGAGCAGTGAATAGAATCTGCATTTATTAATAAAGCACAGAGATATACTCAGAGAACATAAATACTGACATACAGCTTATAAAATTCCATGATTGAGGTGATCCGATGGTGAGATAGCTCATCAGGTAAAGGTACTTGCTGCCAAGCCTACACACCTGAGTTTATTGCCTAGGACCCACATGGTAGAGAGAACAAACCTTCCCAAAACGGTCGTCTGAGCTTCATGTGTGTGTTCTTATGAATCCTCACACTCACCATAGCTTTTAAAAATCTTTCAAAAGGCCATGGAGAAATCAGTTGTCAAGGAGGATGCAGACCCCTGTCAGTAATGGCTCCTGGTGACTTGCTGGAAAATACTGAAATGCTGGGATACTTTAAATAAACACCAAAATGTAGCATGAATCTTAAAGGTACTTAATAAAATCAAACCTGAGGCCAGTTATTGGGGTGAATGCTTGAAGATCAGAGAAGCAGAATAAGCCACACCTACCTCACCTCACCAGTTGCTCAGATGATCCTCTTTCCTCAGTCTGGAATCCTCTGAGTCCTCATCCAAATGAATCTCAGCTGAACTGCTTCTTGAAAGTCTGAAGCTTAGCCAGCCAAATGCTTTTAGTTTCTGGTCTTCATGCCTTATATATCTTTCTGCTTTCTGCCATCACTCCCTGGGATTAAAGGATCATTTCTTGGGATGAAAGGCATGTGTCACCTTGCCTGGCTGTTTCCAATGTGGTCTTGAACTCACAGAGATCCAGAGGGATTTCTGCCTCTGGAATGCTAAGATTAAAGGTGTGAGTGCCACCATTTTCTAGCCTCTGTATCTAGTGGCTATTCTGTTCTTTGATCCCAGATAAGCTTATTAGGTTGCACAATATTTTGGGGAACACAATACGACCACACCAAAATCTGCCGCTGTGTTTGTTTTTAGAAGAGCCAGACCTCCATGTCTTACATGCTGTGGTTCCCAAGGTGAGGAAAAGCATCTTCTCATGGAGAGACAGCAAGATGTAGGGCCTGAGTTAGGGTGTCACTATTGAGAGCAAGCCCTTCCTGGCCATATTGTGAAATGATCAGCCTCAGCAAGAGGTGGTGGTGGCGCATGCCTTTAATTCCAACACTCAGGAGGCAGAGACAGGTGGATCTCTGTGAGTTTGAGGCCAGCCTGGGCTACAGAGTGAGATCCAGGAAAGGCACAATGCTACACAGAGAAACCCTGTCTGGCGGGGGGGGGGGGGGAAGAATGGACAAGGGACCTCAGAAGAGAGAGGTAGGGGAGGTAGCTAGTCAATTGGATTGTTTGGGCTAGGAGGTGGTGATTGATGAGGAAGGGCCTTCCATGAAGGAGCTGATAAGGACTCAAACCTGTAGGAGAGCATGGGGTGGCCTAGAGTCAGGTAAGGGCAACAGGGGGAAGGGAGGGGCCAAGATAACCTGAGTTCAGTGGAGAGCTTGGTGAGCTGTTGTTTGATGAGTCCACTGGCCTTCTCAACCTTTCCTGAGGATAAGGGTGTCAAACATAGTTATGAGGTAATAGAGTTCTTTGGGTGTGGGCATGGGAGTGAATTCCCCGTGCCAATCCTTGCCTGGTTGGTGTCCTCGAAGCTCATGCAGAGACTGACATATCTGGAGGGCCCCTGTGAATGGACCTGTGAAATACTCAGTAGAGTGTGAGGACCGAGATGAGTGTGTCCCCCAAGAGGCAGAGAACATTGAGAACCAGCAGAGGTGCAGGACAAGCAGGTATGACTAGTAAAAGAGAGAGAAGAATCTCCCTGCAAGGATGCAGGGAAGTGTCAGGGACTTAGGTGGGAAGGAAGGGATCATGTCCATGCCTGTGACAGAAATTGGGGAGGGAACTGTAGGACATGATTGAGATGTCGGAACAGAATAGGTAGCTTCCATGTCCAAAAGAAAGTCCATGGACTTACCTGTTACCTGCAGGGTCACCCTAGGCTTGGAGAGGGCAAGGAGTGTCAGCAGGTCTAGGCAGGGTCAGTTCTCTGCCAGGCTTAGGAGTTCTCAGTTGCCAGTGTTAGTGATGCTGTACCTCCCCGGCATGGCATAGAGGATGAGCCTACATGGGGGCATTCTGATTTCCAGTGCCCAGGCTGTCTGCAGAGAGTGCATGGCGTCCTGTGCGGCTGGGGTGTCAATGCAATACTGTTTCCACTGGCCCTACTTGCTGCATTTGAAGCAAGTTTTTCGCAGACTTGACTTTTGGCTGAGCTCTGGCATTAGGGAGCTTCATGGCCAAGTTCCCTTGTACCCCTTGTGGGGGATCCCTGGTGGTTTCAGAGCAGCTGCTAAAGCTTGGGCTTGGAGCCTATTCTGTTGCAGCCTTGTCTGTTAGATTGACTGGGCTGTCATTTTCCAGAATTAAAAACTTTAGAACCCATTTTCACCAATTCCTATAGGAGACTTTGGGGATCCTCCTCAGCCTTTTAAAATTTTTTCTAATATCTGGTGCTGACTGAGAAATGAAATTGGTGAGTAGGTAGCAGTCTGGTGAGACCGAGTATGAGAAGAATCCAGAGAAGATTTGGAGGCATTAGGCTAGTGTGTAGGCTGAGGCATTGGGAGATCAGGTAGCAGTGAGGGGAGGGGAGGACAAGGAGGAGGAATTTGGTCTTAGATTTGTGGTCCCAGTGGATGGCAGCAATATAGAAAGAACTAAAGTGGTGATCCTCTTGCCTCAACTTCTTGAGTGCTGCTGGTAACAAGTTTGTAGCCATACCTAGCTAAGAACATTCGCTTTTGTGAGAGCTATATAATCTCTGAAATCAACCAATTCCATGTTTCTCCACAGTGACAGAACTGAGTGACTTCTCTTGTTAAGTTCTAACAGCAATTGAGAGCAAGCAGAAGTTCCTCATCAGAGTGGGAATCTTCTAATGTTCATGAGAGGCTGTGGAGGTGCTCCTGTGAGTCTGTGGGTTTTCTTTGCCTCCTTTCCATGTCCAAGGTCCTGTCAGGCAAAGACCTTTTACTTCTCATTTGTGAGTCATCACAGGGTAATGATCCTACATCTGGAGTGGCCAAGACATACTCCAGTCAGCAAGGTTTAGAGACCCTCACAGAGGGAAGACGGCGGATGGTCTCATGTTAGTAAGGACCTGGGGTAGAGTTTCATGATTTTGTAAATCTTTGTCCCCTGGGCCCACATCCATGCTGGGCCCTACAGACCTTACTGTGAACTACTGCATCAAAAGGTATCCAGTGACACTCAAAGAGATGGAGCAAGGGACTCTTCCACCCCAAGTGTCCAAGCCTGTAGTTTATGGTTGTTATTTTACTCAATAAGTTCTTATAACAAAATGACAGTGGTATGACTCCTGATAGGCACAGTTTAACTGGTTGAATCCAAGTGGTGGCTGTTATTTCCCATAATATTTTAATTTTTAATTACAAAAACAGCTTGTGCTTTTGGCTTAAAAAACAAAACAAAACAAAACAAAACTACACTTGATCCAGCTGGGATCTCCTGCTCCCCTAAGCTCTCCAGAAATCTACAATGATACATCCTCTGTAGACTGCTGGCAGTGGTGGAGAGAAAGCCTGATCTGACCTAGTCTGATGATCAGATGGCCAAACACCATAATGGTCATGCTGGAACTCTCATCCAATAACTGATGGAAGTGGATGCAGAGATCCTCGGCCAGGACCCAGGTGGAGCTCCAGGAATTCAATTGTCAAGAAAGAGTAGGGACTGTAAGAGTGTGAATTGTTGAGACCAAGATTGGAAAAGCACAGGGACAAATAGCCAAACTAATGGAAACACATGAATTATGAACCAAAAGCTGTGGAGCCCCCAACTGGAGCAGGTACACAGGATAAATGAGACAATTGAATAGCTTGAACTGTTTGGAGGCACCCAGGCAGTGGTACCTGGAACTGTCCTTAGTGCATTAGCTGGTTATTTGGAACCTTGTGCTTACACAGGGATACATGCTCAGCCTGGAAGGAGGGGACTGGACTTGCCTGTACTGAATGCACCAGGTTTAAATGAATCCCCAGGGGAGTCTTGGCCCTGGAGGGTATGGGAATGGAGGGGAGGGGCCGGGGGGGGAATTGGGGGCGGGGTGCGAGCTGGGAGGACAGGGGAACCCATGGCTGATGTGTAAAATTAAAACACAAATGTAATAAATGAAAAAAGGGAGAAAAAACCCTACAAATATAGGCAAAACCCCACAACTAATTCATGGACTAAGGCCTCAGTCAATAAAAGGATAAAGTTCCACATCAGTGATGGAGGCTGTGGCTGAGTGTGGTGAAACATTAAATTGCCACATCAGTTATGAAGGCTGTGACTGAGCGTGGTGTCTCATGTCTGTTATCCTAGTGTTAGGAGCAGATGCAGGAGGATCACAGTGAGTTCTAGGCTAGCCTAGGCTACAGAGCAAGCCCATCTCAACAAGGAACCATGGAGGCTGGGAGTGTGGTTTAGTTGTCAAGAGTAACTGGATTTTATTTACTAATTTACTTTCATTGTGGCCAGGAATGAAGTAAGGGCTTTGGGCATGTCAGGGATAATCCACCATAGCGTTTCAACCACACTCTGTCCCTAAGTGTGGTTTTTGTGGGTAGGAATAGGGGATACTTACAACCATACATGGGTGAGCTTATAATGTAGGAATGTAGGCCTGGGGGAAATACTCAAGCTAGATGTGGTATAACACGTGTACTCTTGACCACTAGGGAGACTGAGGCAGCAGGACCACTTGAGCTCTGAGTTCAAGGCCAACATGAGCAACACACCCAGGTCCCAGTTAAAATCCACAAGTCCAAAGCTGTACTTGTCAATAGTCAGGGATTACTAGAGCCCTACCCAGTAGACCCCAACAGTGCCATGTGCAGCAGGATGTGGGGGCAGTGTGGATAGAACAATAGGTAGAGACCAACTCCTAAGAGCAGGCATGAATCCCCCTATCACAGAACCTCTGCAGCCACAACAGTCTCAAAAATATTTAGTCTAGTGCCCTTTAAGGGCCAAAGGGGCATGTAATACACTTTGGGAAGTTTCATTTACAACATACTGGGCAATCCACTTAGTAGGCATCTTCCCCCACAGCACCCATATTGGCACTGGTGCACAACTTTTTAAATTCTTCTTTGAGACAGAATCATGTGGTTCATGCTGGCTTTGAACTCATAATGTTCTTGTCTCTGCCTCCAGTGGGCTGGGGCTCACTCTGCAGCTCAGGTTCTTAAATGCTGGGATTACAGGCATGCAATGCACCACCATTCAGGCTATTTAGTTTTAGTTTATTATTTTGTTGTGCTGTTTGTTTGTTTGTTTTGAGACAGAGTTTCTCTGTGTAGCCTTGTATCTCCTGGAATTCACTCTGTAGACTAGGCTGGACTCAAATACAGAGATCCACCTGCATCTGCCTCCAGCATGCTCAGATTAAAGGCATGCACTACTACCTCCCAGCTAGTTCATAGCTGTTATACATGGACATATGTTCTCCCAAGAATCAAGAGTACAGATCAGAAAATATCATCCCACCCTAAAAAGCACTTGTGACTAACTCACTTTCAGCTACTATTTTCAAGACTGTTGAAAGGCTCAAAGGGAACCAATGAGAAAACAAGATAGAAGAGCACAAGCCTTGTAGCATGTGTGGGAACAGGAAGGCCCAGTTTCTCTGGCATTGGTACCTGCATGGCTCTCCCATGTGGCCCTTTTCATAGGCAATACCCCAGTACCTACCTGGTGATATTGTGTCCCCCAATATATTGTGCATCCTAATAAACTTATCTGGCATCCGAGAACAGAACAGCCACTAGACGGACATGGAGGCCAGAAAATGGTAGTACACACATCTTTAATCCTATCACTTGTGAGGCAGAGATCCATCCGGATCTCTGTGAGTTCAAAGCCACAGAGGAATCTGTCAGGTATTGTGACATGCCCCTTTAATCCCAGGAAGTGATTGCAGGAAGCAGAAAGGTATATAAGGCATGAGGACCAGGAACTAGGTTTGTTAAGCTTTTAGGCTTTGAGCAGCAGTTCAGCTGAGATCCATTCAGATGAGGAGTCAAGAGGTTTTCAGTCTGAGGAAACAAGATCAGCTGAGGCCTTTGCAAGGTGAGGTTGGAAGAGGCTTGTTCTGTTTCTGTGACTATTCAGCGTTCAGCCCAATACCTGACTCCCTGTTTGTTTTTATTAATACCTTCTAACAATTGAAGTTACAGATTGGTCCATCCCAGTTTTTCTGGGGTATTTCAGGGACCCCTTGAGATATGAAATACCATCCTGGAACTTCTTTCTTTGCTCTGCTAACAACTGTTCCTCACTTGGAACCCCAGCCTCCACTGTGAACCATGTTTTACATTTTCTTAGCTACATCCATCTCCCAGAACTGCTCCTTCACCATGGTGCTGGCTGCCGGGCCCCTTCTCCAGGATCTGACTACAGCTTACCAGGTACTTCTGGATTTAGGGCTCAGAGAGCAGCAGCTGTCCCTCGGCCACCGGCCACCATAGAATGTCTCATGTACCGCTTCCTGTTTTGGGTGTGTGTGTGTGTGTGGGTGTATGAAATGCACCTAGGTCTCTTTCTGGTGGGTTTCTCAAAACCAAAAAGAAAAAGATAACAGCAATGAAAAAAATCAATATTTTTTTGAATAAAGAGTATTCGAAACCAAAATCAACCTGCCAAAGGGGAAAAAAATGTTACTTCACTAAACTCTTTAATGCCAAATTCAGTCAAAGCACATTCAAACTCAACCTTATTCCCCACCAATTTCTCAAAAGACATAACTGCCCCCACCCAAATAAAACCAAAGCTCAGTCTTCCATGATTTAGGCACTTAAAGAAATGAAGAGCCTCTGTGACGTTAGGACCAAAAGAGGTGTTCTAGAGCCAAACCCCTGGCAGGGCACACAGACAGCCAACCCCGAGGGCTTAGTTCACTTTTGTAGCCACACAGGGCCATGGTGAGGTCACTGTTGCTCTGGCCTGGCTCTTAGAGGCAGCTTACTGCCAGTGAGATTCTGGATCACAGACAGCTCCTTCAGGATCAGGGCCTGGGGGAGGAGCAGAGGAGGGAAGAACATGTAGTCTGTGAGGTGCCAGGCTCTGGCTCTGCAGATCAAAACCCTTCAATCCAACATTTATAGAAAATTCGAGAACATTTCATCAGGATGTCAGATTTCCAATGAAGTTTGCTGAATTAAGGCTATACATTGGCCTTTCTTCTCTTATTCTTAGTTCTGAGACTGCAACTCTGTCAATTAGTTTTCTTTATGCTCTCTCTTCAGGCTGACTGTAGGTTGGGTCACAGTCCTGTGAACCATCTTTCCCCTAACCCCAAGCAGTACCTAGGCACTCCTGGAGAACAAACAATGCTGGTGATAAATGGGCTAAGAATGGCATGAACTAGGTTACCATCCCAGTCTTCAGCCCTGTTTCTGATTCTCCCAGTGGGGACCTAGAGGCTTCAGCATCTTGAGCATTCTGTGTTGAATGTAGGTGGTGGTACAGGGCATCCTGGGGGTGTCCACAGCTGTCATCCATATCAGTGAGCATAGGAGGAAGGAGAAGTTCAAGCTTCTAGTAGAAGGTGACAACCTGCAGGCAGTCATGGCCACCAATACTGTGAAAGGCATCCAGATGACTTCCAATAACTAGTGAGGTACCATTGCATCAGAACCCTCATCCAATACCCAGCTGTTTCCTATCCCTGGCCTTTGCTTCCCCAACAATTACACAAAAATCTGCTTTGATAATAGAGCAGTGTTTGCTTTGTGCTTGTCAAATGGGAAGAAGTAGGAATGAGGTAGCTCCCAGAAGGGACTGCCATCACTCACTCCTAGCTCTCCCTTGGTGGAGAAAACTCCGGGCATTGAGGCTGCCCAGACAACCATCACCAACAAGATCCAGCCCAAGATGATCAACCATGGCATGAGCATCGACAGGAGGCACATGATGCTGCTCTCAGACCTGATGACCTACAAGGTGTGAGAGAAGAGAAGCTCCAGGTTGTCTGGGGTTGTGAAACCCACTGTCTGGCAAACAGTCAGAGGGTGTTTACAGCATAGGAAGCACAATTCTGTGAGGGCTGACTGAAGTGGTTAATGAGGCGCACATGGCTGGTTGTGGTTATCGCAGTGGGTATGATGGCGCTAGATGCTGCGGTGGCGGAACAATCACGAGCCATGAGCTTTTTTAGGAGGAAGGAGAGTGAGAGAGAGAGAGAGAGAGAGAGAGAGAGAGAGAGAGAGAGAGAGAGACAGCAAAGAGGGGAAAGAGGGGAAGTACAGAGGGAATATGAAAAGAGAGGACCTGTGGGAGGGCACACCCCCTTTTTAGGCTGGGATGCTGTTGCAGGCTGTTGACATAATAAGGACATACTCCTTACACTGACCTGAACAGAGAGTCAGGTGTCACCACTAAAAGTCCTGGTGTGCTGATGGCAACAAGTGTTTTGATAAATTCTCTGTGTGAGAATTTCAACACAACCTGTCGTTGGAGGAGAAAAGCTTGAATACAGCTTTTGTCCATGTCTTTAGTCTTATTCTATAGCCAAATTGGACATTACCACAACTAAGCCATTCCAGTGCTGCTTCTGTAGTAATTTCCAGAGAATAGGGCTGGGGATTTGGTGGTAGAGTGCTTGCCTCACATGCATGGGCTCTGTGTTTGATCTCCAGAACACACACACACACACAGACACACACAGACACACACAGACACACACACACACACACACACACACACACACACACACACACAGTAAATTACCTTGTTCTCAGGTGGGAGTATAAGAGGAAGCTGCTATGGGTGTTTGCTTCCTCCCCATACAGTAAGTAGTGCATTGTGTTTACATGACACTTTCCTGATAAGCCTGTCCTGCAGTAGATGATATTATGGAACCAGAGATGTAGCTCAGATGTAGAACAAGGTCAAGGTAAATATTCCTAAGTCCCTGGGCTCATCTCCAGCATCAAAGAATAAACTACACCAGGTGGGGCCACGGCAACCCTGAAGGAGAAGTTCTTCTGCTTTGATTTTTTAAAGGTTATGGTATTTCACTGGATCTGCAATACAGGGTTATATCTATTTGTTTTATGTACATGTGGGTGGATAATCATGTGGGTATACCTCCATTTGTGTGGAGGCCAGAGGTCAAACTTTGGTACTCTTCCTCATGACCCATTGATTTTATTTTCTCAAATGCATTTATTAGCATATATTAATTGTGCACAACATGGATTTCATTATGACCTTTTTATGTATGTATATCCTGATATACTTTGGTCTTATTCAGCTCCTGTTACGCTCTCTTGTACACTTCCCATGCCACCTTACCCCCTTCCTCTTTCTCCTAGTCCTTCTATTTTCATACCCATTTTTTTTCCAGACAGGGTTTCTCCATGTAGTTTTGGTGCTTGTCCTGGATCTCACTCTGTAGACCAGGCTGGCCTCGAACTCAAGAGATGTGCCTGGCTCTGCATCCCAAGTGCTGAGATTAAAGGTGTGTGCTTTCATCGCTGCTTGTTGATGCCCACTTTTATTTATTTTTAGATTTATTTATTATTATGTATACAATGTTCTGTTTGCATGTATATCTGCAGACCAGAAGAGGGCGCCACATCTAATTACAGATGGTTGTGAGCCACCATGTGGGTGCTGGGAATTGAACTCAGGACCTCTGGAAGAACAGCCTGTGCTCTTAACCTCTGAGCCATCTCTCCAGCCCGATGCCCACTTTTAACAACCTAATGAACATCATTAGGGCTGCTTACAAAGGCAGGAGTGAGGGACAGGTTCTTTACTGGACCACGGGCACCTGATCCAATCACTTAGTTAGACTCTGAAGACAAATAATCCATTCATTCTGAAAGTCATAGGTCATCTATACTGCAAACCTACTGCCTACTGGGTCTCTCTTGCCCAAAGTAAGCAGCATCAAAGAGATGGTCAGTTGTCTTCTCAAAGGATGCCAGCATCAACACACTCTCCTTCATCTTGGCCAGGCTAAACCTGGTAATAAACTGGTCTTCAACCTATGCAAGGGAAGATGGTCAGATTACACCATTGGAGAATATGTCTGTCTCCACTCCCAACAACCACCACCTGGCTATAAATCCTCAGGGGAGGCTTCATGAAGTCCTCCCTCATGTGATAAGATGTTAACTGTCAGTTCTGTGTGAATCTGGTGTATATTTGGTTCATTTCCTTGACTGGAATTAGCTAAATTGTTTCTAGTATCAGCTTAATGATCATAGGAAAGGAGAAGCAACCCCTCTTTTAAAACTCACATTCCTAATTCTGTGTGGCACAGTGTCTGGGTACAATTGACAAGTGACAAGCTTGTTGTCCTTGGGTTCATCAAGCCCCAATGGCTGTGAAGTTGCACTGAAAACCATCTGCCTTTAGTGGTGCCATAAACAGTTGCTTGGCTGTTCCTGTTGGTTCTGGTGTTGGGATAATGTCTTCTACTTTGGTTTTGAACTTCCTTGAGTGGCTTGAGACTCATCTGACCTTCTTCCCTTGCATAAGGTGAAGACCAGTTTATTACCAGGGTTAGCCTGGCCAAGATGAAGCAGAGTGTGTTGATGCTGGCATCCTTTGAGAAGACAACTGACTATCTCTTTGATGCTGCTTACTTTGGGCAAGAAAGACCCAGTAGACAGTAGGTTTGCAGTGTAGATGACCTGCTGTGGATATTGCTCTGTGTAAATCAAGTTCTGATTGGCCAGTGGCCAGGCAGGAAGTATAGGCGGGACAAGAGAGAAGAGAATTCTGGGAAGTAGAAGACTGGGGAGAGACACAGCCAGCCACCACCATGAAAAGCAACATGTAAAGACACTGGTAAGCCACAAGCCATGTGGCAAAGTATAGACTAACAGAAATGGGTTAATTTAAGATAGAAGAAGCAGATAACAAGAAGCCTGCCACGGCCATACAGTTTCTAAACAATGTAAGTTTCTGTGTGCTTTCTTGGTTGGGTCTGAGCGACTGTGGGACTGGCGGGTAAGAGAGATTTGTCCTGACTGGGCCAGGCAGGAAAACTCCAACTACAATGACCTATGACTTTCAGAATGAATGGATTACTTGTCTCCAGAGTCTAACTAAGATACCCTGCCTCCCTCTCCCCATTCTGTGAGCTCTTTCAATGCAGACAATTCTTCAGTTCCAAAGAGAAAATATGGACCCTGAGCCAGTGGAGACCTTTTAGTCCTTGAAGCTGTACTTGGCCACATTGACTAACAGCTTACATGTTGTCCAGGACTGACAGAAGGTAGACAGTGGAAGAGCCTCCAGGTAGGGTAGTCTGTTGTCCTGCCTCCTAGTGAGGCACTAACCATCATTTTAAGAGCCACATCACCCAGAAAATGGAGAGATACAGGTTGAAGATGGAGAGAGGAAGAGAGAAGGTAAATGGAAATTCAGGCCTTGAGTTGGATGCCTTTTATCCCAGGACTCAAGAGGCGGAGGCATGCAGATATCTGTAAGCTCAAGGCAAGCCTCTTCTACATAGCGAGTTCCAGGTCAGACAAGTCTGTACAGTGAGATCCTGTTCTCAAACAACATCAAGATGAATGAAAGAAAAGTAAAGAGGGTAGAATGGGAGATGCCATGCACAAGACAGAGTGTAGCTGTCAGACACCAGGACTGAAACCTAGCACCCACCACTGACACCTCTGCAGCCTGGGCACAGCCTCTGTTCACCACCCTACTGGGACCTGTCCCCTGTCTCTGTGTGTGGAGCACTCTAGCCCAGTGTTAGCTCTCACTGTGTGTTGGGGTTAGTTTGGCACTTTGCCTCTCTGTTCTGGAGTTGTCTTTGGCATCAAACTAGAATGCATCTACCTCCTGCTTCCTTCCTGTCAAATTAGAGTCCTAGCATAGAGCCCTAGGCTCTTGAACTACCTGGGTGGTAGTTGCCCACATCTTTAATCCTAGAACACTGGAGGCATAGGTGGACATATCTCTGAGTTCCAGGGAAGCCTGGAAAGAAAAAAAGAAAGGAAGTAAGAAAGAAAGAAAGAAAGAAAGAAAGAAAGAAAGAAAGAAAGAAAGAAAGAAAGAAAGGAAGGAAGGAAGGAAGGAAGGAAGGAAGGAAGGAAGGAAGGAAGGAAGGAAAAAAGAAAGAAAGAAAGAAAGGAGGAAAGAAAGAAAGGAAGGAAGGAAGGAAGGAAGGAAGGAAGGAAGGAAGGAAGGAAGGAAGAAGGAAGGAAAGAAGGGAGGGAGGGAGGAAGAAAATAAGGAAGGAATTAAAGAATTAAGGAAAGAAATTAAGGAAGGAAATTAGGAAGGAAGGGAAGAAGAAAGGAAGGAAGGAAGGAAGGAAAGAGGGAAAAGAATGACAGACAGACTTGAAGTGGAACCAGGAGAGGAGGAAATCCCTACCCTTCTGGAAGTCAGTGGCAGCCTGCCTTCCAGTGTCTGATAAGGACACTGCTGCCCCTGGCCCTGCACTTCCACCCCATTGACATCTTTTCTCCTGGGCACTAATCTAAGGAAGGCAGGTGGCAAAGTCATCATCTCCTGATTATGTGCAGGTTCCTGCTGCCTAAGAAGTCTCTCACAGGCTGTCTATCTCCTGCCTTTTACTCCTGTTGCAGAGAACTGGTTTGAGCTGAATTGGCTTCTGGTGACCTGCTGGCCTGAGGCAGACACTGTCATTCCAGACAGTGCTCCTTGGCCATGCCCCTAGGGTATTCACATGGGAAGGAAAATGATGAGCCAAGTTCAGCCAGGTGATATTTGGTAGAGCTGGACCTCAGATCCCAACTCTGCAATCCTGATTCAGTCATGTTGTCTCCACTCTGTGAATCCAGCACTCTGACCTCAGTTCAGGTTGGTTCCAGGCGTGCCAAGGGCATCATCATGGAAAACCCAATTGCTGTGGATATCGCTCTGTATAAATAAAATGCTGTTTGTTCAGTGGCCAGGTAGGAAGTATAGGCAGGACAAGAGAGAAGAGATTTCTGGGAGGTGGAAGACTGGGGGAGGAGACACTAGGTAGGCAGATCTCTGTGATCTCAAGACCAGTGTGGTCTACAGAGAGTTCCAGGGCAGATAGGACTGTTAAGTAGAGAAACCCTGTTTCAAATACCAAACAAAGAAAAAGAAAGAGAGGAAGGAAGAAAGGAAGAAAGGAAGAAAGGACAAGGAAAGCAAAAAGAAAGAAAACAAAAGCAATTTGCACCATGAGGTGCAGCCCTGGGCACCTCAGGCCAAGGCTATACGGATCTGGTTTCTGTAGAAACCATAGATAGAATATACTACATTTGGGTCTCCTGTCCTTTCTCAGAGAGAATTTGTCCACTACTTGCTGATGTTCAGGACAGTTGTGGGACTCCTCTTTCCTTTGAAAGGACATGGGTCCCTTTTGGTTTGGGGTTTTCTGAAGTATTTCAATTTATTAAAATTAGCTGCTCTCTTATTTGCCCTTCTGAGTGTAGCTGTCATGGCTATTTTGGGCTCTTGGCTACATCTTCCTGAGAACAAGGGCCCTTTTGTTGTGATGGTTCCTGGAGGAAGGGGTGGCAGCATGAGACTGGCCGGTCCTTAATATACAGAGGGTCTTTCCAGTGGTCTGCATAGCCAGGTCCTAATGGAAAATACTCAACGGAAGGAGAAGGTAGACATGCTGAGGCAGGAGAACAAAAATTGGAGAGAAGATTGTGTCCTGCTAAAGCACCACTTGGAGGCATTTAAATTGATCTGTGAGGACCAAGAGGAAGAGACCAGTGACCTCCAAACCCAGCAACAACATGTAGGGCAGGTAGGTGGGTCAGGCTAAGGTCTGGCACCATTTGCTCATTGGATTCTCTGTCTGCCCATCCACCCACCTGTGCTTTCACCCATCACGTTACTCGTTCATGCTCCCATCCAGCCACCCACCTCATGCCATCTGAGGTGTTCACTTCAGTGTCCATGCACAAGTACTTCTGGGAAGTTAGCCTCTTCTGAGAAACTGAATTATTGGCAAGCCATGCCTTCTGCTCTACTTGAAACTGCAATCCAATGAGGGAAATGGGTCAATAACATATCACACCTACATGTCATTATGATAGGTAGGATGCTATGCACAGAGCTTTGAATGAGTGAAAAGTGGGTCCTGAGGCTCATGTGATTGGCAGGGGTCCTGTGAGATCACAGGTGGGAAGCAGCTTACAAGGAAGAGTATCCCACGTAAATGCCAAAAGAATCCTTCTCCTAGTTATAGATTTGGGTGGCATGTGGCCTTCTTCTTTCTTCATGAATCCCAATGTGTTCTCTTCCCTTTGACTGGCTATTGGTTCACACTGACATCAGCCTAAGTAGCAGCTCATGAGCCCTGTTTTCTGTGAGTGTTCCTTGAGAGCTCTGCCTTTCTGGAGAATACAATCTGGATTTGATTGGCTGAACAGATGGGGCTTTTGACAATCTGAGTTCTGGGGTGGGTGCTTTACTGCTTCTGAAGTAAAATTCTCTAGCCATCACAATAGAGTCTCATCAAACAAAGCACACTCCCCACAGCAGTATTAACCCTCAAGGAATGATGGCAGAGTTGTGAGACTCTTCTGAAAGAGCTGGTGTGCTTCGTCTACTTATCTGTTCATCTTGCATGATCTTATATTCTGCTCACTTCTTTTTTTCTGTGAGTGTAATATAAGCTCTTTTGGCTTGCCTCACCTACAGATAAGCTATTTTGATCCTTTGTATGTGCTTCATACACTGTGTGCATGCCTGTATACAACTTTCCAGTAAGATCACAGTGTTCTAATGAACAGGAATTTGAAAGATTGGAGGGAAGCTTGCAGGTCCTGCAGAAGCAGAAGGAGATGATCACCCAGGAAAAGGACTTGGCAGAAAAGCTTCAGCATCACTTTGAGGTCTCCCAAATGAGGTAGGAACCCAGGTTGGGGGGGAGCAGGTGGAGCAAAGTGTGTCCCTTCTACCTGGGATCATTGTCATTTATGGGCTCCTGGTCACATGTGTGGCTCCCAGCTACAAGCAGGGCAAGAACACTTCTGGGTATTGTTCAGGTCAAGTTAACCAACACTTCTGTTCAGGAATCAATACGTTTAATACTCAGTGTGTCTAAAGAATTCTGTCCTCTTTCCCTTCTCAGTGCTCTGGTATGGCCTGAGCAGGCTTTCCTTATACTCACAGAGATCTGCCTGCTTCTGCCTCCCAATGATGGAATTCAAAGTTGTGAATCACTAGGCCTTGCTGAAATTACATTTTCACTTAGGAACATCCTCTGTAGAGAAGAGATTCCTACCTTTGCATACTGTTCTGTGCAGCATTTCCTATTTCTTGGGACAAGTGTTCTCTGGATGGAATAGGTTAAGGACTTTCTAGAATAAACCCAGGAGATGCCTCAGCTGCAGGGAAGATCAGAAACTTTTCATGACTGTTCTGTAACAGACTCCCAAAGTGTACGGATGCAGATTCATAGCTCTGGTTAAGGAAATCACAAGTTTCTGTTTGATCTTAGAGTCCATCATGGCCAGTGTTCTCAGGCACATATCTCAGTAAATGCTGCTCTAGGATTACTGACTGGTTCTGTCTTGCATGTTGGTCATGTTCAAGGTGCCTCCTAGGTATGGAGCTAGCTGCATAACCTTGTCCGAGTGTCCAGATTGCAATATGGCTATCAATAAAATGATGTGTTTAATCAGTAATTCATCATGAACAATGAGTATCACTCCTGTGCTTTTGACTATGTTATTAATACGTTGTTACTTTTAAAAAATGATGTCCCCAGACTGTAAGTAAGACACTTTGTTTCTGGTAGAACAGAAAAAAACACTACTCAGCCAAATTCTGACAGGTGTTTAGGGCTGAGGAAAGTTCTCAGCCCAGTGACCCTGTAACTCTTAATCCTTGGGGCTACAAACAGTGACTTCAGTCAAATGATCCATGTTGACTATCCAGCACAGTTGAGGTGGTAGGAGGCAGCAGTTTAATAGCTGACAATGGCTGGTCCCCAGCAGGATTGTGTCCTAACTGCCTTTCTCTCCTAGGTCAGAGAAACTGATACATGTACTGGAACAGGCCACAGCCCAGGATGAGAGCCTGCTTCAGAAGGAGCTGCTAAATCAGGGTCCACTTGCAGAGCCACATCTTCAGGAAATTTTGAATGCTGATGCACTTTCCTACTCTTATTTTATTTCCTATGTGTGAAAAGGCCTTGATTTTGCCTAACCATTGACCCAGAATGGCTGCTTCTGGGCCTTGCCTCCCTTTGCTTCTTGACAATACTCCTTTAGAAGCCACTTTGAGGAAGCCAAAGGAAGCCACACATACCTTGAAAGCATGACATCTTTCACCCTAGTATCAAGGCCTCCTCAGAAAAACACACCCCATTGTAGCTCTGAACTTACCATGAGGCAAATACCAACTGACCTCCTGATCATTCAGACCCAATGTGCTCTATGTGTCTGTTGGTCAATACTCCTAAAGTAAGGAAAGCATCAAAAATAAGACTGAGATACAGAAAACCTAACAAAACAATTACTCAGAACCCTGACATCCACCAGCAAGTGGCCCACAACATGGAATACCACAACATGGAGGGTGGAGATGTTGGAATACTATTGAGTATGTCAGTTTATTGTCAAGGACTTTCACTAGCTGGCTGAATCCTCAGCCCTCAACAGTGTTTCAGCCATTGCCTGTAATGTTTTTATCCTTGAACTTGGTTTGGGGAGGAGCTGTGCTTGGCAGGCTTTGAAGGGACAGGTTTGGGGAAACAGATAGGAGAGAGGAGTTGAAGTTTTTCTTCCACTAGAACGTTCCAGACTCTTTGGGTATAGGGATGCCAGGTTGCCAGGAATTGAGGTGGAGTTCCCACCCAGACACCAACCTCCACAGCTTCCTCCATGGTCATCATTTTTGAAAAGGGACTCTCACTAAGACAGTCATTCATTTTATGGGCGATGGATAGAATCTACATTTACTAGTAAAGCACAGAGATATACTCAGAGAACATAAATACTGATGCACAGCTTATAAAATTCCATGATTGAGGTGATCTGATGGTGAGATGGCTCATCAGGTAAAGGTACTTTCTACCAAGCCTACACACCTGAGTTTATTGCCTAGGACCCACATGGTAGAGAGAACAAACCTTCCCCAAACTGTCATCTGAGCTTCATGTGTGTGTTCTTATGCATCCTCACACTCACCATAACTTTTAAAAATCTCTCAAAAGACCATGATGAAATCAGTTGTCAAGGAGGATGCAGACCCCTGTCAGTAATGGCTCCTGGTGACTTGCTGGAAAATACTGAAATGCTGGGCTACTTTAAATAGACACCAAAATGTAGCATGAATCTTAAAGGTACTTATTAATAAAATCAAACCTGAGGCCAGTTATTGGGATGAATGCTCGAAGATCAGAGAAGCAGAACAAGCCACACCTACCTCACCTCGCCAGTTCCTCTGCTGATCCTTTTTCCTCAGCCTGGAAGCCTCTGAGTCCTCATCCAAATGAATCTCAGCTGAACTGCTTCTCGAAAGCCTGAAGCTTAGCTAGCCAAATGCTTTTAGTTTCTGGTCTTCACGCCTTATATACCTTTCTGCTTTCTGTCGTCACTCCCTGGGATTAAAGGATCACTTTTTGGGATTAAAGGCATGTGTCACCTTGCCTGGCTGTTTCCAATGTGGTCTTGAACTCACAGAGATCCAGAGGGATTTCTGCCTCTGGAATGCTAAGATTAAAGGTGTGAGTGCCACCATTTTCTAGCCTCTGTATCTAGTGGTTGTTCTGTTCTTTGACCCCAGATAAGTTTATTAGGGTGTACAATATTTGGGGGAACACAATAACACCACACCAAAATCTGTCGCTGTGTTTGATTTCAGAAGACCCAGAGCTCCATGTCTTACATGCTGTGGTTCCCAAGGTGAGTAAAAGCATCTTCTCATGGAGAGACTCATATTCTCATGTAGGGCCTGAGTTAGGGTGTCACTATTGAGAGCAAGGAGTCACCCTTCCTGGCCATATTGTGAAATGATCAGCCTGGGTTCTGTTCCAGCTCTCAGCAAGAGGTGGTGGTGGTGCATGCCTTTAATCCCAGCATTCGGGAGGCAGAGGCAGGTGGATCTGTGTGAGTTCGAGGCCAGCCTGGGCTACAGAGTGAGATCCAGGAAAGGCACAAAGCTACACAGAGCAACCCTGTCTCAGGGGAAAAAAAAGAATGGAGAAGGGACCTCAGAAGAGAGAGGTAGGGGAGGTAGCTAGTCAATGGGAGTGCTTGGGCTGGGAGGTGGTGATTGATGAGGAAAGGCCTTCCATGAAGGAGCTCATAAGGACTCAAATCTGTAGGAGAGCATGGGGTGGCCTAGAGGCGGGTAAGGGCAATGGGGAGAAGGGAGGGGCCAAGATAACCTGACTTCAGTGGAGAGCTTGGTGAGCTGTTGTTTGATGAGTCCACTGGCCTTCTCACCCTTTCCTGAGGACAAAGGTGTCAACCATAGTTATGAGGTAATAGAGTTCTTTGGGTGTGTGCCAATCCTTCCCTTTTAGGTGTCCTCAAAGCTCATGCAGAGGCTGACATATCTGGAGGGCCCCTGTGAATGGACCTGTGAAATACTCAGTAGAGTGTGAGGACTGAGATGAGTGTGTCCCCCAAGAGGCTGAGAATATTGAGAACCAGCAGAGGTGCAGAACAAGCAGGTATGACCAGTAAAAGAGTGAGAGAAGAATCTCCCTGCAAGGATGCAGGGAAGAATCAGGGTCTTAAGTGGGAAGGAAGGGATCCTGTCCATGCCTGTGACAGAAATTGTTGAGGGAACTATAGGACCTGATTGAGATGTCAGAATAGAATAGGTAGCTTCCATGTCCAAGAGAAAGTCCATGGACTTACCTGTTACCTACAGGGTCACCCTAGGCTTGGAGAGGGCAATGAGTGTCAGCAGGTCTAGGCAGGGTCAGTTCTCTGCCAGGCTTAGGAGTTCTCAGTTACCAGTGTTGGTGAGGCTGGACCTCCACAGCATGGCATAGAAGATGAGCCTGCATGGGCTCATTCTGATTTCCAGTGCCCAGGCTGTCTGCAGACAGGGCATGGCCTCCTGGGCATCTGGGGGGGGGTCAATGCAATACTGTTTCCAGTGGCCCTACTTGCTGCATTTGAAGCAAGTTTTTGGCGGAGTTGACTTTGAGCTGAGCTCCAGCAGGATGGAGCCTCATGGCCAAGTTCCCTTTTACCCCTTGTGGAGGATCCCTGGTAGCTTCAGAGCAGCTGCTAAAGCTTGGGCTTGGAGCTTATTCTGTTGCAGCCTTGTCTCTTGTATTGACTAGGCTGTCATTCTTGAGCATTGAAAACTTTAGAATCCATTTTCACCAATTCCTATAGGAGAGTTTGGGGATCCTCCTCAGCCTTTTAAAATTTTTTCTAATATCTGGCGCTGACTGAGAAATGAAATGGGTGAGTAGGTAGCAGTCTGGTGAGACCGAGTATGAGAAGAATCCAGAGAAGATTTGGAGGCATTAGGCTAGTGTGTAGGCTGAGGCATTGGGAGATCAGGGAGCATGTTTTTCTTAAAACATTCTCAACTAAGCACATGATTGTCCTACAAGGGACTAGATTAATCCTGTAAGAGAAGAGGCCATGGTATGTATGTATGGTCCTGTACCCTTCTGGTACTTTGATGAGGGTATAGTGGGTTGAAAATGGTGTTAGCTGGTGATTCAACACTTAAGATTCACCCTTCCTCCACCTCAGGACCATTTTTGGATGGCTTGCTATTTAAGGGAATGTGATCTGATTTAAATGTCACACACACACACACACACACACACACACTCACATGTACACCAACTTCAGGCCTAATATTAGAAAGTAAAAGGTCATGAAATAGGCATATGGGGCCTGTCTTGTCTTTGTTTTCAGGAGTGGTCTTTGGTCTCACTGCATCCTCAAAACATTTCATTCTGACAGGTCTAGGGTTATATTATGACTTTTGCCAAACCAAGAATGCAAAAGATCCTCAGACTCCAGCAGCTGAGACTTTCTGTTTCTGCCATTCTGTCCCATTGTCCCTTTGCTCACCCAGGCACAGGGTGACCCAAAGTTGAAACATTGTCCAGCCTCCTGAGATCTGGTTGAGCTACATAAATACTGGCCAAAGGGATGTAAACACATGTGTCAAGTGACTTTGGGGAAATCTCCTTAAAGGTCAGGCCTTTTTTCTGTTTCTGTGGCTGGAAGGCCTAGCACTCAGGTGGCTACCTTAGGTCATAATGCATTGGAGGCTCCTACCTCAAGATGGTGGGCAGTACTGGTCAGCCACTATGTGAGTCCCTAAATGATCACGAGAATTTTTGTTTTAGTTGTGTGTGTGTGTGTGTGTGTGTGTGTGTGTAGAGGGAACCTGAGGCCTTGTAATGCTTGGCAAAGATTCTACCACTGATCCACGCCCCCTCCCACCGTGGACTTTTTGTCAGGAAAGTAAATCTTAGAATATTTGGGCTGTGTAATTAGACACTTGGTCATATTTGACCTGAGGACTGGTGTCTACCTGCTTTCAACTGCTGTCCCTAGAAGGGACCACACAACTACTTTCAGGGCAGAACACTCAAGTGCTTTCTAATTTATTTTACACGTGTTATGTATGTGTGTCTGCACACATATGTGGACACACACATGCCACAGCTCGAGAGGGAATCAGTGGACAACTTGTAGGTGTTGATTCTCTCCTTTCTCTCAGGTCATCAGGGTTGGCAGCATGCACTTTATCACATGGGCCATATCACTAGACCCATCCAGTACTTATAGCACAAGGTCAGCTCCAAGATGACTTGATTTCTTCACCATCCAATATTGAATTAAAAATACAATTGGCAAGGCCTTCAAAAGGTACCAGTTTAGAAAGGTCCTGCAGAGCAGGGTGAGAACAAATACTTCCCCCTTTGTTACTCCATGGCCTGTTTGATCTCAGAGGCTGCCATTACCCTCAGCTGCTTGATATATTCCTTGCTGTGACTTCCAAATGGTAACCTTAGGAGGGAAAAAAAATACAGGTCCTGGTGCACTGTGTTATCAAAGACAATACTAATGGCATCCCTGTCCAACTATCTATCAAATCAACAAGTCTTATCCATTCATCTGAAGAACTCTGCCTTAATGATCATCATGATTTTACACTGGAACCACATGTATATTATGGCTCAGATTAAACTCTTCGAGACTTCAGTCAATTGCCAGTCACTCATTTCCTTAGCTTTCCCCTTCCTGGTATAAAATGCAGATTGGGCAGACAGCTGGGGCAGGTGCTGTAGAAACACCAGTTCTGCAAAGCCACAAAGGATAGCTCCTCTAGTGAATTTCAAAGAGCCCCAGAAGGACAAGTGAGTGTCCCTGTTCAATTATTTATCTCACCAAAAATAAAAAAATAAAATAAAGGCTAGAGTGTTAGTTGTGAATTCAGACTGTGTTTTCAGTGGAGATGAATGAAAGGGTCACCACAGCTGCATTTAATGGGTACCATATACCAGACATGCAAAGACCTCCCTATGTATGACTCACTAAACCCCTCTCATGGGATGCTATGTTATGTAATAAGTTTGTTAATGACATCATTACTCATCTATGAGGAAAAAACAAACAAACTCTTATTCATCTAAAACACAGTGGTCAAGAATAATCAGGCTACAACCCACATCCCCAGAGAAGCAACAGAACAAGGAGGGCCCTTGGGAAGGGAAAACAGAGGAGATCTTGATTATGAAACTGGGGATAAGGGGTGGCGATAGAGAGGAGGGGATGGGAGATGAGAACAGGAGGGAAGGGGATCATCAAGCTGGGGGAGGAACAGAGTGGGAGAGCAATGAATGAGATATCTTGTTAGAGGGAGGCATTATGAAGTAAGGGAGAAACCTGGTGCTAGGGACATTCCTAGGAATCCACAGGACAACCCCAGGTTAGACTATTAGCAACAGTGGTGAGGATGCCTGAATTGGCTTACCCTGGTAACCAAATTGGTGAATGCCCTAACTGTCATCTCTACAGATGCAGAGATCCACAGCCATGCACCAGGCTGGGCTCTAGGAGTGTAGTCAAAGAGGGGGAAGAGGGATTATATGAGCAAGAGGGGGTGGTCAAGACCATGATGAGGACATCTACAGAGACAATTGAACCAAGCTCAAAGGAACTCAAGAATTTTAGACAGACATCTGTGGAACATGCATGGAACCAGGCTAGGCCTTCTGCATACAGGAGATGGTTGTGAAGCTGGGTCTATTTGAGAGGCCCATGTCAATGTGACCAGGATCTATCCTTGGTGCATGAGCCGGCTTTCTGGATCCCATTACCTATGGTGGAGCTCTTTGCTCACCACTGATAAAGCAGGGAGGGGCTAATTCCTGCCTCAGCTGAATTTACCAGGCTTAGCTGTCTTCCCTCATGGGAGAACTTACCCTGTTAGAGGAGGAGATGAGGGGTGGGAGGAAGGAGGGTGGGAATGAGAGGAGGATCTGTGGTTAGTATGTAAAATAAATTTCAAAAAAGGATAAAAATGGTCTGCTCAAGAACTAACTTGCTAAATTATAACATCACAATACTAGTTACTTTCAAATGAATACAGTGAAAATAAACTTATAGAATGTTTCCACATGTAATAGCATTTCAATTTTATGAAATAAACAATAGTCCAATTTTAATAAATATACACCAAGAATTATTCAGAACTCTGATATCCATCGCCAAGAGGTTCCGGTGAGGGGCACAACAACATGGAGGGAAGATATGTTTCTGCTCATAATTACTCTGAAAAGTTATTGTTGTGAAATTTTATGGGCTGACTTATTCCTTGACACTTAGTATGTGGAGGGAGACATGTCAAGGGAGCCTGTGTTGATGCCATCCTGCTATCCAGACACCCCAAACCAAGAAGCATCATGTTTTCACTCCAGTCCAGTTCTGAAGGTACTGCTTGTCATGCACATGTGATGCTGAAGTTAATGCTCTTCAGAGATGACAACAATGCCTAGTTAGTCATCTTAGTCTTTTCTTTTGTCCATTAGGAAATCAGCTGCAGATTCTCCCGTGTCACAACCTTGACTGAAGTGAACTGTCCTGAGAAAGGATTCTGATGTGATGTCACCATGAGCTTTTATGTCTTTGGATAGCAGAAGCTACTCATGTCCTTTTTTGGTCTTGAATAGACAAGGAACACAGACACCTGTTGCCTGAAAGAATCATCTAGTGGCCAACATAGCACATGATCAACCTTGGCAAGGGCTTAACATACAAAGCCCCAAAATGTCATGGCTACACCTGTCTTGAAAAAGGTATTACAATGTGTGGCTTCATTCCTACTATATGTCCTAAGTCAGCCTCAGAGTGTAGGACAGTGCCACGAAATCATCATGAAGAGAACTCTGCTTTGTGTAAACATTTTTGTTTGTTTTTGGGTTTTCTTGCAATGAGGTTTTTGTTTTCTTTGTTTTGATTTGGTGTTTTTTTTAAATTTTTTATTCTTTTTTCCTTGATTTGATATTTTGCTAAGGCTATACACTGTAAATACTGAATGTCCCTTTAAGCCACCATTGAGTGAAATGACTGTATTTTCATAAATAAGAAGCAATTTTCAACTGTTCATTCTTAATCTAGCTTTTTAGCTCAGGTGTAGTGTCAGATTCCTTTAACCCTAGTACTCAACAGAGTGACATGGATCTCTGAAAATTCCAGGTAGTTTTGGATACATTGTGAGTTCCCAGCCTGATAGGGCTACAAAGAGGGATGATATCTTGGGTGTGGACTCCATTAAGTGGAGTCTTAACAATAAAAACCCGGGGTCAGATGCTGAGGGTAAAAGCTGAAAGATCATTGAAGCAGAGTTGCAGCCACTAGAAACTTCTTACTTCTATGAATCCACAGATCACATGCAGAGATCCTGTCTCCATAAGTCATGTGCTTGGATAGAAGGTGTGAACCTCCAATGTGGTGGGATCAAAGGCAAGATCTTCCCAAGTGCTGGGATCAAAAGCCTGAGCCTCCCAAATGCTGGGATTAAAGGTGTGTGCCAACATCCACTGGCCTCTATAAGTAACCAGTGGCTAGCTCCACTCTCTGATTTTCAAGCAAGCTTCATTTGTCAGAACACAAACAAAATATGTTACAACAAATACGCACTTCATGATAAAAAAAATGACCCATATTTAACACCTGACATCAAATGTTTAGCTGCTCAAAAAAAAAAACAAGCAACAAAACAATTACCCCCCACAGTCTAGATACACATATGTTCATGACACGATCATTCACATCATATTTTGAGAAAGACACCTATGTTTTCTAATGCATCTCAAGAAGTGAGAACATTCAATGCAGGATTATAAAGAAATTAAAAAAAAAAAAAAAACCCGTGTAGCTATTTGCCTCTCTTTTCCTTGAAATACAGCACCAGTGATGGCCACAATATAGAGACTGAAACATTCTAAGACATATTGAGACACAGTGTTTTAGGTGCTGTTGCCTTGACTATTGATTTCAAACTAATGTTTTAAGGATTATTTTCCTGTTTTTATGTGTATGGGTAATTTCTTTCTAGGCACCACAAGCATGCAATTTCCACAGAGGCCAGAAGAGGGCAATGGATTCCACCTTGCACTGGAGTTTCGGAAGATTGTTAGCTACTGTATGGTCCTCTGGGAGAGATACATGTCCTCTGAAAGGATTTGTGATCTCTTCACCCACTACACTTGACTTTTGTCCTTCTAGACTTCCTAGTGTAATAGTGAGTTAGATGGACTGGCACACACACAACCAAAGAGAGATGTTTCTGAACAAATGTAGGGAGAAATCAATGAGGGAGGCATGGAAGACTGTCTTGAGATGCCAGGCATTCAAGCAGAGTGCTCCAGGGATCAGAATCATCCCTCCTCATCTCTTACTATTAGAGTTGGGGCAGTTATGACACCTCTCATCTAGATGACAGTGCAGAAGAGGCCCATCAGAAGAAATGAAGAATTGAGAAGATCTTCCTGGGGATGGAGATGGGGTAATAAAACCCTGTTGATGCAGCAGCTAAGCAGTGTTAAGAGGAAGTTTCCTATTAGCCTGGGTGGATGGTGTCTGCAACAAAAGCCTCATGCCTCTGATAGACAGTGTGTCTGTACAAGGCATGAAAGGGAGAGAAATGGTTGAATCTACTCTTTCATCACAGCAGATGACACTGTGTTTGAGGAAAGTTTTGTTCCAGATGAGGGCATTATACTTTAGAAATTCCCCTGGAACTGATCTGGCCTGAGACTCACAATAAGTCAGAGATTCAATGTTTGAGGGAATTATCCTTGTAAGTTCCAGTCTGGTTCTTTGAAACTATCATTTTAAAGAGTTTTAAGCTTGAGAAGGATTTAAGTTCCTCCCTGACATTGGTCACCTTCTCATTCTGAACTGACTCTGATACAATAAGGCATACCTGTAGACACACTGGACCTAGCTGAGACTTCATTCTTCATACACTGCCAATCACCAGCATGTGGCATGGGTCACACTGTCCATCTGTCCATCATAGGGAAGAAGTCTGTATTAGGCCATGCCTTATTTCCATGTAAGTTCTCAGCAAAGCACTTGGCTCTTATGATAAATGCTATCAGCTAGATTAGCATGAATTTCCCCCTTGCATTTGTGCAGAGGGATAACACTTTACTTTCAGCTTTTCTCAGACTAAACTGTCCAGATGGTGCAACGTAATCTGGGCACTTCTTCTTCCTCATATAAAATTTCTTGACTTTGAAACCATTCTGTTAGCTACTCACATTAACCAGTCTTGGGGTAGCCAAATAGAAATTCAAGCTTATCTTGATGTATTTCCTGTAGTATTTGTAGCAGATAAATGGAGTTATAAGTCAGGAATGTAACTCAGAGATAGACTACTTGCCTATAATGTCCTAGGTTCAATCTTAGTACTAGGTTGGAAGGGGATGAAAATTAACCCTGTTTCACCCAGTGGAGTGGCACAGAGAAAACTGGAGGTTTCATAGAAGCTTCTTAAATACTCTGACATCCATTTCTTGCCCTCAGTTAACTGTGGAAAAACCTTCATTTTGTGGATGAAAATTTCCAGTGAAGGACAGATATACACAGAGACCATGAATATAGATACATAGCTTATTAAATTCTGTGGTTGTTGTAATGGACAGGAAGGTGACTAATCTGGTAAAGGTAATGCAGACAAGCTTGCAGACATGCATTTATTTCCATGAGAACCACCTTATTGATGGAGAGGGAGAAAATTCACAATTGTTCTCTGAGGTGCATAGAGGTGGGGGTGTCAGGTCCCCACACTCTAAAACTGGGACATCTGGTTTCCCATTCCTCACTTACACTAGAATCTTTCCATCTGGTGCCCTCCTATAAACATATTACTGTGTGATTTGGGACTTTTGTTATTTTACTTTGGCTGCAAGAACCCAAAGTCATAGAAGGCCAATATCAAACCATCACCTGAAAAACATGTCAAGGGAGTGTGGGCATCTGGATATTGTAAATGTGTTAAGACTGTTGTTAGGCACAAACTGAACCAAAATGTCTCCTATAGATGCCTGGCTAACCGATATTTATTGTCTACCTCTTATTCTCTCCAAGAGCACAAACCTTCTGGTCAAAGTCCAGACAGTCTCTAAGGCTTGTTCATGCTTCACTGGAGCTAACAGGCTCCTAAATGAGCATGGCATGTTCTGGGTTATTCAAAATTGGTCCAGGTAACCTGCACTGCCTTCTGCTCTCATCCACATTCCTCTTAGATGTGAGCAGTCTATACCCCAGTGGGAGACAAGGAACCCACAGAATAAGAACTCCTGAATATGACCCAGGGATTAGCATGGTGGAAGAAGAGAGCTAATGGCTGGACGTTGTCCTCTGATCCACAGCCATGCTCTTTTACATTTGTGCCCACACACATAAATACACAGATAAAAATGTGAGAAAAATTTTAAAACAGAATTCCACATCAGGCAACTCTATACTCTGTATTGTAAAGTGACAAACACTTTTACGGTCAAATGATGAAAGAAAACCACATTTCCCTCCAAGTTCTGTATAAAGGGATGAAAGAAGAAGAGGCTGCCAGAATGATGCTAGGGAAGGGACCTCAAAGACTTTGGAGGTTCAGGAAGCATTATTGCACACAAAGGAAGGAGGGAGACTTGGATCTGTGTATGACAATAGACCCACCCATCTGTGATGTTTTCTGAATGGACAGAGACCAGAAAGGAGGTAGATCTGACAATGATGGGACAGTAGAGGGGAGACAATGTCTTTCCCCTTCATTCCCTGCCAGCTGTGGCACATTCCACTACCATTTAGCACTTCCTGCATTTTGTTTGCCATACTTTTTGGTGTTAACATTGTCTTTATCTGCCTTTAACTGGTTCATTCAGCTGGCAATTATGGGAAGTTCCTAAAGTGTCAGCATGCACAAAGGGTTACCACTGAGGTAAACATCAACTAAGATGAGATACCATGCATGGGGATGTGCTGACATGTCACTGATTCCATCACCAGGGAAGTAGTGGCAGAAGAATCAGGAGTCAGAGGCAAGCTTGGGCTACCTGAACTCCTATCTTAGACAATAATATAAATAAAATGAAGAAGAGTCTGTTTTTACAGTGGAGAGAGAGTTGACAGAGCAATCTGTGGAAACATGGCCTGACTTAGCCCTGTGTGCTCTTAGATCTTTGCTCCCAGAGGATGTAGCAGTTGGGGAGCAGAAAGTCTCTTCTGTTTGACATACCAGCCTGGATTTCCTGCAGCAGGCAGAACCCTCCCTTACCACCCATCAGAGACAAGGTCTTGGAGACAATTGCTGGGTGTCTGTATATGAAAGCCTGAGGTATAAGTAGGGGGATGCTCTCCTAGATCACAAGCAAGCAGTAATAAGCAACTTTGACACTTCATAGAAGGACTTCATTGTGTCCTGTCTAACTGGAGTCTTACTGATAATTTTTCAGTGTGCAAAAGCAGGTTTAATATAGTATGGGCATTCCCAGAGGGTCTAAGGCTAAGCAAGAAATCTTCATGTAAACAAGACCCCCTAAGGGCAGTGTTTGTCAACTTTCCTAATGCTGTGACAGTCTGAGGCAGAAGTCATTCCAGGGAGGGAGAAGCAGCTTGACTGAATTTGAGAAGCTCAGAAGCCAGGTACATACAGTTCATCACCCCTGAAATGCAAGGAGAGTGCTCTTTTCCAAAGCAACTGTTGGCATTTTTGTGTTGGGAAGCACCTGTACACACACATTTCTGTTGTGTGTCTGCTCTGAGCAACCTTACTTCTCACCACAGGACTACACTGACACATGTAGGATTTCCCATAATTCTCATCATCTTGCTCTTCTGGCCAATCAGCAGAGAGGATAGGCAGGACCAAGTCTGGTTGCTTAGAGACCTCTGGAGAAGGCCACCTGTAATAAGAAAAACCTTTTCCTACCTAGATGCCAGCCAACATGCTTGAGTAACAAAGAAAGGAGTTAGACCTCACAGATGCTTAGTTATATGGCAGCTGAACTGAGGTTAGAAGGTACCAGGGGCTAGTGAGAAACCCAGCTGTGCCTAGATGCTTATGCTGAGGGTTAGATCTGGCCTGCACTGTGAACAGGGGCGTTGTGGGCTTTAAATAAGCAAAGGTCACGTTACACATGACAGCTGGAGGCTTACCTTAGTGCAGAGTCAGGAATCAGTCTAAAACTCACAAATATAAAAGTACCCCTTAACATGTGGAGCCCATTTCTAAAGAAAACAGGATGAATGGGAATTACAACAAGAAGGGGCATCTGTTCTAAAGGTTCTGGTGATGTTTTCAAGAGCTACTCTGCCTCATCTGAAGAAGTCATTCTAGGCCATTGCTCTCAAAGGTACAATCATAGACCCACAGTTTATTAAAGATAATGAGTGACTAATTCCCATCAACATCATACCATACCTATACATTCTTTTGCATTCTTTAAGACAGGGATTACAGAGAAAGTCATTCCCCCAACTATAATCCTATCATGTCATTTCTGGACTTCAGCCAAGCTTTGTATTTCAGAATTTAGCCACAATGTCCTCACTGCATTGATTCCCATAGGAATCTCATTATGCAGAGTTCTTTATACGGCTGTCCATAACAGATCATTACAGACTACATTTCTTTGCTTAAGTCTACATTTCCCCAACCCCAATAACCATTTTCCCTTTTGATCTGTAAGGTTTCAATTTTACCACATTCTTTCTAAGGAAGCAATAATTTCTCTAGTTTATTTTCTTGTTTATTATTTTTTCTAGTTTTTTTAATGGTAAGCATACATTATTCTATGATTACAACAAACCAGAATGAGAAAAACACTAATCAATTTTTAATTTTCATTATTTCAATTTCATTAGATTCTTGCCTTCTTGTATGTCTGTGTACCATATGCATTTGGTATCCACAGAGGTCATAAGAGGTGACAGATTCTTTGCAGCTAGATTTATAGGTATTTATGAGCTGTTATTTGGAGTCTGGGATTCACACAGAGGTCCTCTAGAAGAACAGCTAGTGCTCTTAACTGCTCAGCCATGTCCAGCAACCTACATGTGCTCACCCACCCAGCTCCAAGTTGAGGTAGCTGCTCACCCATGTTCCCAATGGCCCCTGATGGGGCTGCAGAGACACAGCAGGTACAAGTGGACAGGCTCCTTGCCACCAGCTCAATGAGGGTAGAGGGTGCAGTGGCGTGGCAATGGTCAACAAGGACAACAATTCCTCAACTGCATGTTCAGCAAGGACACCAGTCACATCCAGCATTCCCTTACCTTCACCACCACCACCACCACCACCAGTAGCAGCAGCAGCAGCAGCAGCAGCAGCAGCAGAAGCAGCTGGGCAATGGCTCCCAGAAAAGTCCATGCACTACAAGACTAAGCTGTGCCAAGCATTCAAGAAGAGCAGCACATGCAAGTAAGGGGAGAAGTGCCAGTTCACAGGGACTTCCACCAGCTGTGCAGGCTCACTTGGCCTCTGTGTATAAGACCCGAGGTGTGCTACACCTACAACAGATCACCCACCTCCTGGCCTCTGGCCCAGGCTTCCATATCATCTAGACAGCAGAGAAGCAGCAGCACGAAATATGGTGGAAAGTTGTGGGGTTGGGGCACCTCCACACACCTGTGAGCTGTGAATGTGTTAGGTAACAAAGTGCATATTTTTAAAAGCCAGGTGGTCTTATCTGCTTTTGAGATTTATGAAACCGTGTGTCTTTTACTCGAGTAGAAATGAAGCAAAGGTGAAAAAATGTCAGTGGTCTCTAATGATAAAATTGAAATGAATACATAGATATTTGGAGACTAAAATCAAGACCATGGTATTGACAAGTGACAAAATGAATGAAAGTATAACATTCCTTTTTTATGAAAAATAACACATGTCGGATTGTCCGTAAAGGCTCAAGAAGAGAGTAAGTACCGACTCCAGGAACCAGAGGTCGCACTAGAGAACTCTGAAGACAGAAATGCTTCAACTGCTGTTTCTGCCTCTGCTTCCACTTCCACATGTGTTGCTGTTGCTCCTGCTTCTGCTGTTTCTGCTTCTCAAGCTTCTGCTTCCTCTCCAGAGGCTCCAGCCTCTGCTGCAGCTGCTTCTGCTGCATGCATTTACTGCTGTTGTTACTGCTGCTGTAACACAAAGAAAATGAACACACTCTACAAAGGCACAGTGGGCGTCCTCACAGCTAGGATTCTGTTACTAAGGAGAAAAGGATAAGTAAGACCATGACATAGGGTGAAATTGATAATCATTTTTGACTTACAAAACAAATTCTCTTTTGGGCTGACAATCATGATGAACATGTTTTATTGGGATGGATTTATACTCAAGGTCACAGTCAGGCATTTCTCAGTATCACAATCATTTACATACTTGGATCCCATTTCCACTTATATGGAAAGCAGTGTTGTATAAACACAATCATCATAGCTGACAAATGTGAGGGAAGCCCATTGCCTTGTCCTGTGGTTAGATGAATTCATCATGACAGAAATCAGACAGCTGTTCCTCTCCTAGAACCCACTTGCCTCCAGGTCCACTCACAGTACCTGCCAGTGTCTCCTGACACTAATAGATCTGGATCCTGTTTCATCTCTGACTTAAACTTGGATTTTTCTGTCCCTGTCCCTGCAGGCAAGTGGCACTGAACACTCCAGCATCTTCCTGTTCTTGAATCTTTTTTGCCTGGCTTTTCTTTTCTTCTTTTCATAGTTTTTTTAAGCCTTTTAAAAATTTATTTAACATACCAACCACAGTTCCCTGTCTCATCCCTCCTTCTGCTTCTTCCCCAGGTTCTGCCCCGAACCACCCCCCCATTCACTCCTCCAAAAGTCTAAGGCCTCCTCCCATGGGTAGTCAGCAGAGCCTGGTACATTCAGTTGAGGCAGGATGGAGCTCCTCCCCCATGCATCAAGGCTGAACAATGCTTTTCTTATATTTCCTTCTATTATGCTGATGTGCCATGCTCTCTGCTTCTCCCACTTGGTCCTACTCATTTAAGTTCCTTCCATCTTGGCCCTCAAGGCCAGAAAATATGCTCTTCACCCTCTAACTACTATGTGTCTATCTATGTGACTGTCTCATTTATTGTTAACTATATGTCAATTTTGGTAGGTGTTTGCCTACTTACCACTATAAAACCTCATTGGTTAGGTAATTTGCTAGCATGCAGTAAGTGTCTATTCACAGTGTATTTACTGAATGAGTCAATGAAGTTTACCATCCCCACCAGGGTCCCTTCTGTCTTCTCCACCTCCTCCTCCTATTCCAATCTTCCTGCCTTTTCAGTCATCTTGGCTATTCCTAGAATCCCAGGGTGTACCTGCTGAGCACCACTGGAATTCTGGAGACCCAGGCCCACAGACTCCAGCCCATGGCCTCTGCTGACTGGAGGCTATCAGTACCCTCAGAAGCCACCCATTTCAGTCCATGGCACCAAGGTCTCTGATAGCCCTGGTGCCATCTCACAGAGCTGGGCAAGTTGAGGCAGATTGGTCAGACAGTGTAGATCCTTGGCATCAGGAACTGCTAGGTATTAGGCCTTAGACCCTAGCCCAGGTCATGACTAGGGTAGAGGCCATGCTTCAAGGTAGTGGGAGCTCTGAGCCCAGGCAATTGGCAGCAGCTTGACAAGGAGGCTGGGGACACCAAAGAATAGCTGCTGCTCCAGGTACACCCTCCTAAGAGTCAGGATGAATTCCAGGACCTGCAGAATAAGGTTCAGGCTCAACTGCTGCCCATTCTCTGTCTGAAGGGCATCTTCAGACTGCCACAGCACACTGAGGGCATGGGTGAGTAGTAGTTCCCTTGGGCCCCTCTGAACTGCCAGCCACCTCTTCTCTCTGCAGCTCACTCAGTGGGTCTAGGATCTGGTAGTGGGCACTGCTCTACCTGAATGTCAAGGGTAACATCTTCTCTCTTAGCACACAGGGGCTGGACATGAATTTATACCTACTGCCTCTGTTCTGATTCTCTCAGGGAACAATAACATGATAACAGTAGCAAAAACCTTTCCTTCCCTGTCCTGGTTGTCCTCAGTGGGACACGATGTCCAGTGTCACATGAAGTGGCAGAAAACCTTGGAAAGATATATGTCTTTTTCTTTTCTAAACACGCACCATATGTTCGCCCTTCGGACCAGAAGTTGAAATCAGTAAGAAGAGATTCTACCCTAGGGCTAGAAAGCCTATGTTTTGATCCTGCCCATCCATTTCAGTATCACAAGTGCCTGTTCTCTCTGTGCTTTTTTCCTTCTTGCTTCCTGAAGTTAAGTATCCTTTCTGGTCCAGATTACCTGTGAATTATGCACAATGCCATCCTTTTTTTGCTTTAGGAAGTAATGGCCCAGAAGTTTAGGAAGTTACATGGCACTATGTGAATATCCTATAATGGTTGGTGAGGCTCAGTTCCCTCCTTGGGGGCTGATTTCCCACTGGAGGAGAGCTGGTGACTGATTCCTGTGAGTGCTGTCCTTTGGAACCCTGTGGTCTTGATGTGGAAGTGACTGATTTTTAAGTGTATATTCAGAGAGGGGTTCTGCTGGGAGTTTGTTCCTGATGACAGGCTTGTCCTGACTGAGCTGAGAGCAGAAGGCATAGAGCAGAGGAAGGAGGAGAGCTCGCACTCATGGTGTGCATCCTTGCAGGAACTTTACATTATCACATTTAAATGCTGTAATTGCAAGTGCTCTATCTATTATTTATATTCTAACAAAATAGAAAACTATGGCTGCTGTGGTTAAAATGCTCAAGAAGGATTTAATGCCAACAATTTGAATTATTGTGTGTTGTTTATTTAATACATGCAATCCTTCAAAGAGCATGCGAGTGAGTCTTCTGTGGGTCCTGACTTTGTTAATTGTGGATTAATCCACATAATAAAATCAATAACCACAAGCTGCTAAAGAAAAGAGAATGAAGGGAGCTGGAAATAAAAGAACAAAAAGCAAAAAAAAAAAAAAAAAAAAAAAACCAAAATAAATCCTTTAGCATTTTGTGGGCCATAGTTTAAAAAGATCTGTTTCTATGAGCATTAAAAGTCCCAATGATGAAGGATGTTATTTTAGAAGTTGTTCCTGGTTGCAGCACCCATCTCCATGGTCCATCTCCACCCCCCTTTCTCTAGGTGGAAGAAATTCGCAAACAGAGAGGGTAAAATGGCAGCCACATAACAGAGCGTTTCATGAGTGCCCCTTCTGTCTCCTCCTTGGACTTCTGGCTTTTGCACTCTTTTCCTCAGACCTGCATTCTGTCCCAGTCGCTGTGGTTATTGCAGTTCCTGGGCCAAGACCTTAGTCTTCTTCTATAGCCCTTTGAAGTTGCTCACACGGGCAGTCACATGTTCCAGGAGGAGAAAGAGAAAATCACAATGACTTTTCCCTTATAATTAGTTCTATTTATTTCTGAAGAAGGAAGTTTGTCAAAGATACATTTTGAGAAATCTTGCTGAGGAAGCACAGAATTAATGGGCAACCAAGAAGTCTTCACAGGGATGTGTCTACATCAACCCTAGGGTTAATCTCTGGTGTAAGGTAACTAGTGGACACATTGTCACTCTTATCTAACATCCCCCCCTCCCCCCATAGAAGTTAGTTAAGGTGCTTCTCTGGTCTGTCCTTTAAGGAGATCCTCCTGACCTGCAAAGAAGGACGTATCATAAGATTCATATTCATCTCTGGGACTGTGATTTCAGATCCATTTCCCCATATCCCCAAAATTTAATAGTCAAGAAACCCACAAAACAGTACTTTACGTTGAAGTTAATGTTACATCATTTTATAGATGAGAAGAATTTAGAACAGCATTTGAGAGGGCAAGACACTACCTAGAGCCATTTGTTGACAAGGTGATGATGTTTGGGTCAATGGACGTCTCTGTGTCTTCTAAAATCTGTGATAGGGAAATACATGTTTGGTTCAGGCAAAAAGAGGACCTCCTGCTCTGGGACAGATAGGCTGCTGTTGAGCATGTCTTGAATTACTTTCATATCTCACTGGTTTGTGGAAACCCCTGTGACACAGAGTGGTTTCTTAGCATCTTCTTTACATTAATTTCCCAAGCAAAGCAGGGAAAGAATTGATTTTAGCCTATAGGTCCAGGTAATAGTCCATTTTGGGGATATCAAGGCAGGAACACAGTCACATAACATCCACAGTGAAGAGCAGAGAGATACAATTGCAACCATGCTGCCTGCTCTCCTTTGCATATGCTCCAGCTTCTTCACTGTTAACACGTTCAGGTCCCAGCCATGAAGTGGATCTGTACACTTTAGGGTGAGATCTCCTTCTGGTTAACAATCTATAATTCTCCAACAGATGTGCTCAAAACCAACTTAATCTAAAGAATTCCTCATTGAGGCTCTCTCTTCCCAGGTGACTCTAGTTTGAGTATGTATCAGAATAATTTAAAACTAACCCTCATCCTGCCCCAGTATCATTGTTATGCTTCATGGTTATAGGTAATATGAAAGAGAAAATTTTAAATGAGTTAGCAACATTGAACAACCTCAGTAGACATTTCAGGTATCTGGTGTTCTTCCAACAAACTCAAATAATTCTGATTTCTATTTCTCTTGCTTGGTTTGTAGCCTTTTTCTGTAAGCCCCTAGTGATTCACCCAGCTATTCCTGAGACCTTATAGTAGAAGAACTAATGGAACACCACAGTGCTTCACAAGTAAAACTCATTTGACCTGTTACTAAGTCTTGTGGAAGACAGACATCCAATGAAAAAATCACTGTTCCTGGTTGGAGACCAGCAAAGGTAGATATCCAGGGTATTCAGGATCTTCCTGCCTCCTCCAGACTGATCAGAGACTTCCCAAATCCTGTATTGAGGTGATGTTGTCCCCTGTGTAGACAAAGATGATAGTGCTGGTCAGAGGAGCAGGGTTATTACTCCAGAGGGGCAGAGCAAGGGAAAATGTACCAGGAGTCAGTTCCCTGCTGAGCAGAATGTCAGTTACTGTTTTCTCAGGTCCAGACAGGAAGAGGTAGGGCTCCTTCATCAGGAAATTTTTTCTTAAAGTCTTCTCAATGATGGAAGGTTCACCTGTTTTCTCCTGAAATGAATTAGTCTCAGTGAGATCTTGGCATAGGCCTCCCAAAGTAAGGTCTAGTATATTGTTCATGACTGTGAGTAGTCGTCAGATTTAATAAAGCAGTGCACTCTTCAGTCCTGGTTCCTTGCTTGGGTACTAATCATTTCATCCATCTCTTGATTAGTATCTGGTAATTTTACTGTAACAGTAGTAATTTTACTGATCATACATGCCACATTTGAGACCTTTCTTTATATTCCATTAACCAATCCTTGAACTGGGTATAAAAGTACACTAACAATCCTTAGTATTGCAAAACAATATTATACTGCCTCCAAAAATAGGTATGCCTTTTATCCCTCTTATCAAAAAATAGATTTTGCATTGAGAAGGTTACAGTTAACATGTAATACAGTCAGGAAATAAAACAATGTCATTCTTGATTCAGTAATGTAAGTGACCTTGTTTTTACCCCCAAATCTCAGTGATCAGAAAATATCGTGATGTCTCTTGTTCCAAGGTAAAGATAGGTTTGCTCTCCATCTCACATTCAAGGGTTTGTTGTCTTCATTTAGTTGTTTCATTATTGGGTGCTCTCAGGGATGCTATCTTTGTCAGATTGAAAGACAAAGAGGCTAGATATAATATCAACTGCATTTCTGCTAGCCTAAATAGATCTTAGGTATTTAAGAGCCTTATTTATCAAATATACCAAATTTATGAATCACATAGTGGTTTGTTATTTAAATTTTCCAGAATCCGGGTGTTGAACAGTTAGCAAACACATAAGTGGTTAGACATACATCTTTTGAATCAGGTTCATCTATCCTGAGTAGATTTATATTTCCTTAGGGATATCTCATGATATTAAATTCCATCTTTCTCCAAAATATTTTGAAGAACTGTGATTGCCTATTTAGTCTATAAAGGAGATATAATAATAATCAAAGGAGACAGTATACATGCTGCCTATGTATCGATTTTTTAAAGTGATAACCTTGTTGTTACAATTTTTGTTATACATTTTACAAATGTATTTTAACCATGTCCCAGGAATCTACAAATACAAAGTTAAAGGAATTTGTCTTAAGATACTATTTTTTGAGGAAGTGGCCAAAGAAATTAAGAGATAAAATGTGTTAGAGTACAAGTAGACAGAGCCCAGAGATTTTTATTTCTTCATTACACTATTTAAAATTTCATAATACTTTTGTAACAATTCTTTTCTATCAGGTTAAGCCAGTTTCCATTTTAATATAACTATCCTTCATGTGCAAATATATATATGAACTGAGTCAAGTATAACTTATGACTGAGCAATGTCTAATAAAATCTGATGGGACATTGTAAATTTTGACTGTTGAGCTGTACAGTCAGGGAAAGGTACTATCCATTTTGAGGAGTGTGAGGAATTTGTGTATAAAATATATGCTCCTTGTCCTTTTGAAGAACAATCTGTAAAATCACTAAGAGCAAACTCTACAGGATTTTTACATGTAATTTTGGGTCATACCCATTGAGTATTTTCAAAAACTCTTAAAAGTTGATGTTCTGGGTAATGATTGTCTATAGATCCTGTGTAACATTACAATGCAATCTGCCAGTGGTCATCAATTTAAATCAAATAAGCTGCATATTACCTACTGGCAGTAATGTTTGGAGACTCCATACCAGGAAGTTGTTTACAAAGTTCCTTTCCATTATCATTAAGTATATTATTTCTTGATAATAAGGAGATGCAGGTGCTTGTGGAGAATCATACCTCCCATAAATGTCTATAATACTGTTATGTTCTGGACATATACTTTCAGTAGGAGATGAACACTCACTTTCTCTCCCACATGGAAGTACTGAGACATTTCCAAACAATCAGAGAGAAGTCTCTGGCTATGGAACAAAAGGGTACTGAAGCATTTCTCTTGAGTTCCAAGAGAGATTCCTAGAATGGAAAACCTGACTTGTGGAGTTATGTGGAGATCTGGTTAGCAGGGAGGCAATGTTAGTTCCCCATGACATCAGGGGAGCTCAACCCTGGACATTCTATTGTATCCTGGAGACTTTAGAATGTATCTGATGTCACCTGTGTTGTAGCAACACCAACTGCCTTTGGACAGTTGGTTCAGTGCCCTTTCAGTTCAGCCATGAACATGTTGGGAAGACTCAGGAGTCTATTGGGTAGAGAGAATGGAGAGGGAAGAGAGACCAGAGAGAGGCAGACACAGGCTGGCTTTCAGCCTCCATCAAGAAAGAAATGGTACAGAAGATGGTACAGTAAGTTCTGGGCAGGAAATTGGGATATTCCTGCAGGACATGGGCTTGAGCTGCATCTTCCAGTAATGGGACACTGGAGGTAGGAGTCTCTGGGAACCAACAGGACTTTCCTGATTGTCATGGCTCCTGAAATTCATGGATTCCAGAGGAGTAATTTGTCTGTCCCAGAAGTCAGGAATGAGTAAGGCCAAAGCTGTTGTACTGGGAGCTCTTGCCTTTCGATCCTACAGGATGGGAGGGTTTGAAAGGGGACCAAAAGGGCCAGCATTAAGGTAGGAGGTGAAGTATGCCCAGCAAAGGGCAGGTCATTGAAGTTCTTCAACCTCAGTGGCTTCATTTATTTACTGCCCACCAGCTCTGTGCATCCTTCGTTGTCAGTGAAGAGTCTTGGCAGGATGGTGACCATATTCTGCCCCCGTGTGGATTCTCTAACTTTGCCATGTGCTTAGAGTGACCTGTCAGGATAGTTATATATCTTTCATGACCTAAGTGCTTATGGACTGTGCAAATGTTATCTTGGCTTTAAAGCCAAGGCTTAAGAATCTTGCATCCAAGTTGAGTGCAGAGTCCAGGGCTATTAATAAGCCTGAGGAGGCTTTCTCCTTAGTTACCCGAAGTATGTGCTAAAGGAGTAGAGGAAATCAGCTGGATGAGGCACCTGTCTCCCATAGAGAGATGAGAGATCTGAGACTCCTGGCAGGGGTATCCCAATCCAGGGCAAAATTCCCTGGGGTGTACTGAATTGCTTGCTTATATTCTTTCTCAAACACCTTCTTAGGTCACAGGGTGAGCTGTTCATTCTCTCTGTCTTGTCACAATGCAAGTTCACTCGTGTTCATCCACCAACAGGGGTCTCCAAGGAGCCACCACCCACTCCAACCTGCCTTACAAAGAGGCAAGTGAAGCAGAAGGTGGAGAGCCTGACCACTCAGCTCCAGGTGATGACTGCCCAACGGAATGATCTGAGAGATCGCCTCATCTTAGTAACTGAAGGTTCCTTGGACAAGAGGTATTTACTGTTTCAAACTCCATGGTGACTGCCTTGGTTCCACAATTTCACCCTTAGTGTATGTTGTCTAAGAAATGGGCTTCTGGGAATCTGGAAGCACCTTCAGAGTGTCCCTCTGCCCAACACCATTTCTCCAAATGCTTCCCTGAAGCAAAACCTGACACATGGGCAGTATGAGATGGGGTCATAGACTGTTCTGCTTCCTCCAAATGAAAACCACAGCCTGTCACCAGAATCATATAACTCAGGGATTCAGGCAGTAATGTGTGAATTACCAGCATGCATTTGGAGAGGTCTTGTCAAGTGGTGACTACTGAGAGAATGCTGTGATTTTTTTTACTTGCCTGGCAAGATATTGTGTGCTGGATGCTTCTAGTAGCAGATGGAGAGGCATGGTCCCACATCTTAATATGTGGCAGCAAGCCCTGGTACTGATGTCTGCTGCTCTTGGTCCTCTCTGAGATGATACAATTGCATGCATTAATTTGGCATCTTAATGAGAGCATTATATCACTTTTCCCTCTCTCAGTTACTCCCTTGACTCTCTCTTTCTGTCTCCCTCTCCTCCATTATTGTGTTTCTTGTGTTCATCTGTTTGTGCATATGTGCCCCTCTTCACCCTACAATCAAGGGTCTATGGTTGAGCATGAAGTGTTGCTTGTCTCAGTATCTAGATATTGTCTACATGGTGTATTGGGAGCCCCATTTTGAGCAGCATAGCACTTTGCCAGTGTGTTCACCTTGGTGTCAACTAGGAATGCCCTGGGGGAATTTATGAAGTTGTCATAATATTGAGTCCCATCCTCAGAAATGCTCATGATATGATTTTAGCCTTCCTGTCAATACAAGCACCCTGGAATGAGAATCTCTTATTTGAAGACAGCAGAAACATCACAGATTCCAGTGGGCCCAGACTTGTGATAGAGTTGTGGGAACTCCATAGCCAGCTAGCTGTGCAGGACTCCTGAGGGAGCTCATTCAGTCCCAGCTGCATCCCTCTTAACACCCTGCCTCTGCTGGCCTGGGAACAGAAGAGTATGTGTAATAAGCAGATGGAAGCCCCAGTACATAGGAGCCAGGCTGTGGCATCTCATTAAATCCAGTAATATAGAACACATACTAAATTCATGTGGTCCTTGAGGCCTGTATTCATGGAATTCTTTGCTTCTGGGTCCAGGCCCTACCACAGTCCAAATCCTTTCTATGAACACCTCAAGATGGAACATCAGCAGGTCTTGTCAGACCTGCAGAATTTTGAGAATGAGAATATGGAGGTCTCACAGAAGCTCAGTGAGCTGACCAAGGAGAATGTCTTCCTTCGGTAAGTGCTTGTCTTGGCAGGGACTCCAACTGTTTTCCAATGGCCAGCTCTGATTTTCCTTGTCTCTGGACTGCAGGGTCTGCAGATATGCTTCTAGTTTTTCTGCTTCTTAGCCAGCAGCATTAGCAAGAAGCTTTTGGACTTATTTCCCTTTAGTCTTTTATGCTAAGGGTTAAGAGACTATTAGCTCCTCCAGCACCATATTGTCATACTCAGTAGCCTCTAGATCAGTGTTTATCAACCTTCCTAATGATGTGATCCTTTAATACATTCCCTCATTATTTTGATGACCTGAATCATAAAATTATTTTGTAGCGAAGTCTTAACTTTATTTTGCTATTGTTAAGAATTTTAATGTAAATGCCTACATAGGACATTTAATATGTGTTCCTTAGATTCCAAAGGGTTCACACTCCACATACTGAGAACCACTGGTTAGGTAGAAGAGCAATTGGCATCATGAGAGGGTTGTCAGTCAGGGGCTGTCTGCTATGGGATCTATGGACCCTCTGGGTCTCCTACTTCCCCAAGTGTACTTGCACATTACCTGCTGGTGTTTCCTCATGACAGTGGACCGAGTAGGACAGGTGGGGTACTCCTCTTGTTTATGTAATGCATGGGTTTCTGTTATTTCAGGAGGGTTCAGAAATAGTTTGATTCTGGCAGGAAATAACTCTACTCTGCTTGGGCCTGGAGTGCCACTCTCATTACTCTTGAAGGTGCTTGTTTACATCTTCCTTGTGAACCTGGGATAGGGTTGGGTTGTTGAGGCATGGAGTCTTGAGTGACCAGCGGCAGCTGGCAAGGTCTTACAATTTGGAGTGTATTTCCAGTGATCTGCAGAGCCGGCTCCTGTTGGAGCAGAGGCAGCAGAAGAAAAAGGTGGATCTGCTGAGGCAAGAGAAGGAGAACCTACAGGAGGAATGGCTCCGGGTGAAGAAGCACTTGAGTGAATTGAAAGTGCTCTGTAATGACCAAGAAGAGACCAGTGACCTTGAGTACCAGCAACAGCAGGTAGGGACAGGCAGCTGTGTCATAGTTATGTCCAGCACCATTTACTTATGTTCCCTTATCTAGTCTACCCATCCAGACACCTGTGCTTTATCTCATCACTTTTTTCATCCATTTACCCATCCATCCACCCACTTCATGACATAAAATTGTTCATTCTGTGTCTGTACATTAGTATTTTTGGGAAGTGAGTCTCTGAGAATCTAGGCCATTGGCATGCAATCCCTGATGCTCTGCTTGAAGCTGCAGTCAAAATGGGGAAACAGGTCAATCACTCATCACACAGCTACCTGTCATTGTGATGGGAGGATTTCTATACACAGACTTGAGTTCAAGAGAGAAAAACTCTCTAACCACCTCCACACAGACTGACCAAGCACAGTATGCTCTCCTAGGCCATTTTATTTCCCAAGGATGCAAAGCTGGGTTTGGGACTTATCCTAAAGGCTGGTGTGCTTATTCTAAAGGTAACTGCTCCTCTATCACTTTGCTGTTTTTGTCTCACCCCTTTCTCTGTCTTTCTGTGTCTCTCTGTGGTGTGTGTGTGTGTGTGTGTGTGTGTGTGTGTGTGTGTGTGTGTGTGTGTGTGTGTGTAATAGAGGCATGTGGGAATGCAATGCATATTGCATGTGGATGACACCTAGAGGAGGCCACTGGGTTTCTCTCTTGTCATTCTCTGACTTAAGAACTTAAAGCAGGCTTTCTCATGTCCCTGTGATTTGAAAATTTGGTGAGACTGACTGATCATCATGGTTTTCGCATTCTCTATGTGTGCTTGCACTTGTGTGAGAATGTATTGACTATACTATACTCAACCCTCAACTAATGACATAATCTTCTAATGAACAGGAGCAGCAAAGACTGGAGGAGAGACTTCAGAGCTTGCTGAAACAGAGGGAGATGGTCACACAGCAAAAACACTTGGCTATGAAGCTGCAGCATCATTTGACTGTCTCCCAGATGAGGTAGGAACCCAGGCTGAAGTTGGGGTATGGATCCAATTGCGTCCCCTGTACTAGGGCTCTCCATCCTATGTGGGCTTTTGCTTATCAGCAAGACTCCCCACTCCAAGCCGGGGTATACCAACTCAGAAATCAGTGTATCATGCTGGTCTGGTCAACAAGAACTTCTATCCAGCAAAAAATATGTTTGATCCTCCTTGTGTCTATGGGCTTGTGTCCCCATCCCTCTCTTCTGATCTCTCTGGTATGTTCTCAGCAGGTTTACCTTGAACTCACAGAGCTCTGCCTGCTTATGCCAAACAAATGATGGGATTTAAAGGTGTATCTCACCATTTTGACATTACATATTTATTCAGGAATATCACCTGTAGTGATGAGATTCACACCCTTGTCACTATTTGATGTAACACTGGAGGTCTTCTTTGTTTGAGCATTTCCCATGTGAAGTGTACTGGGGATATAATAAGTTTAGTCATTGGCAGGATGAACACAGGCAGATATCTCTGCTGAGGATTGTTCAGAACCTTCACCTAGTGTTTAGTAACAGCCTCCACTAGAGTACCAGGAGGTAGATTCCCAGCTGTAGGCCTAAGGATAACACAGCTGTTTTTGTTTATTGCCAGAGACCATGCAGTGACAATATTCTAAAACACACGACTCAAGAAATGCTGCTCTAGCATGACAGGCTCCATCTTGCCTATTTCCTGGGTGTAAGGTGCCTTCTGATCAGGAGGCCTGACCATTTCAGATGACCTTATTCAGATCTCCAGTTTGCAAAGTTGTATTAAGATAATGTATAAAAATGAGATGGTCTTTTTCAAACTATTTTTTATTCTTTTTACATACCAGCAACATATCCCCCTTTTTTCCTTCCTCCACTCCCCACACACATTCTCCACCCATCCTTCATCTCCTCCTCCAACATGGCAAATTCTCCCAGGGTATGACTGCTAAGCCTTGTACATTCTGTTGAGGCAGGAACAAGCACCTCCCCATTTTATCAAGGTAGAACAAGGTGTTCAACCTTAGGTAATGGGATCCAAAAAGATGGCTCATGCACCAGGGGTAGATCCTGATCACACTTCCAGTGCCCCTCAGACAGACTTAGCTCCACAACTGTCCCCCATATGCAGAGGGTCTAGTCCAATCCCATGTAGGTTCCACAGCTGGTGGTCTAAATTTCCTGAGTTCCTTTGAGCTTGGTTCAGTTGTTTCTGTAGATTTGTCCATCAAGATCTTTTCGACCCTTGCTCATGTAATCCCTCTAAAAAAAGAATAGAAGGAACAGAGCTTGAAATTTTACGGTTTTCTATATCAAATATCATTGTACAACATGGAGAGAAAAATAAAATAATATTAATTACAATCAGGAATTAAGGACAGGTGCGAGTGATAGCACATGTCTTTAATCTAAGGTCGTTGGGAACACAGACATTAAGTCTCTGGCCTCTTGAAGACATCCTAGAATATGTAACGTCATCCCGAGATGGATATAGTAACCCTGCCTAGAAATGAATAAACAGAAATTGGACGAGTAAAAACATGAGGTGGTTGATTAGAAACCCATCATGAACACTCTGTGTATCTCAACTGTATTGTTATGTATGACTTTAATAAGTTATTCCCTTTGTTTACATGACGTCCCTAGACTGTAGGGAAAAGTCTTGTTGTTTCTCATACAACACAGTACATACAGTACTCAGATCAACATCTGATACTTGTTAAGGGCATAAAATAATTCAAGCCCAGCTATTCTGTGACACTTATTCCTTAGGGGTACAAACAATGACTGCTGCCAAAGATCAGTGTTGACTGTCCAGCACAATTGAGTTCTTGTGAAATCACAGACTGACAGGTGACATGGCAGACCCCACCAGGACTCTGCATTTACGAACTTACTCCTCTAGGTCAGAAAAACTCCAACATGAGCTGAAACAGTCCACAGCTGAGGATGAGAGCCTCCTGCCGACAGAGGTGCTGCAGCAGAAACACTGAGTGTCATAAGCAAGTAAGCCATCATGACATCCCATCCCCAGCAACATGGCATTTGTGGGGTGGAAGTTCTTCCTTGATTCTGGTTTTTAATGTGTGAATAAGCCCTGAATTTGTCTAACCAGAAACCTAGCAAGGCTGTTTTGGGGTCTGATTGCCTTTTCTTCTCTCATAGCACCCTTTATGAGAACTGAGGAGGCTGAAGGAATCCATAGTCAACCAGAACCCCTGACATTTTCCACTCTACTATCAAGCCCTCCTCAGAACAAGACATATACAACTAGTTGTAAAATCACCAGTGAGGCAAATATCATCTGCCCTGAAGGTGATCTCTTCACAATCTGATCCATGAGTCTGTTGACTCACTAGGTATGGAGTAAAGAAACAATCAAACTATCAAGAAGATTCTTGGGATTAAAACAACAACAAGAATTAAGCAGAAAAAGCTGACATATACCAGCAAGTATTCCCAGTGAGAGCCATAACAACATGGAGAGAGAATATGTCTCTGCTCATAGTTACTCTGAGAGTTTATTGCTACAAACTTTTGTTAGCTGACTGAGTCCTAAGCCCTTCATAAGTGGAGGGAGATATCTGAATGGAGACTGTGTTGATGTCATGCTGCTATTCACACAGACCACACAAAGGAAGCATCATATTGTCACTCCAGACCAGTGCTGAAGCTACTCAATTTCATGCACATGTGATGGTGAAGTGAACTGTTCTGAGAGATGGTTTAGAAAGGATGACAACATGAGCTTTTATGTCTTTAGGTAGAAGATGCTCCCCATGTTCTTTTTTGTCTTGAATCGGCACACAGACACACTTTGGCCGACAGAATCATATAGTGGTCACCATAGCATAAGATCAACTTTGGCAAGGGCTTAACCTAAAAGCCCCAAAGGGGCATGACTACACTTGTCTTGAAGAGGTTATTTCAATTCAGGATTGTCTTCCAACTTGAGTCCAAAGCCAGCCACAGGGTATGGGACAGTGCACTAAATCTGCACAATGAGAATGCTTCTTAGTGTAAATAGTTTTGGGGTTTGCATGAATTTAGGTTTTGTTGTTCTTTGTTTTGTTTTGCTGTTTTGTTACTGTTTGGTTCTTTTGTTCTTTCTTTGATTTTATATTTTGCTAAGGCTATACACTGGATAGACTAAATGCCCTTTTAAGTCCCTATTCAGCCAAACTTCTGTAATTTCACAAATAAAAAATAATTTCCAACTCTTCATTCTTTTTTAAAGTTTTTATTCAATTAACATACCAACCACAGATCCACCTCTCATCCCTCCTTCCTCTCCCTCCCACTTCCCCTCCACCCCTCTTGCCCTCCTCCAACGGGGTAATTTCTCCAATGGTGGGCAGCTAAGCCTGGTATATTCTCTTCATTCTGAAAGTAGCTTTTATAGTCAGGTGTGGTGTCACACTCCTGTAACCTTAGAAATCAACAGGCTGAGATGGATCTCTGCTAGTTCCAGGAGGCTTAGGCTACATTGTCAGTTCTCAGTCAGACATGGTTACAAACCAAGCTGGTGCCTTGGGTGTGAATCGCATTGCCTACTCCATGTATATCCACTTCATGGTGGAAAAAGGTCCATAATAAACACCTCACTTCACATGTTTTGCTACTCTGAAAAGCAGAGAACAGATACATACATGTTCATGACAGGATCATTCATATCAGATTTTGAGGAATACACCTGTTTCCTAAAGCATCTCAGCTTTCGTTACAGGAGTATAAAAGAAATGAGGAATCCTATTGCTCTCTGCCTTTCTTTCCTGAAATATACCACCAGTTACAGCGGCAATGCTGGGGTATTAACCTTCTAGACATAATGAGATGTGGACTTTTTAATGTGCTGTTGCCCTGACTATTCAGTTTGCATGGATTTCTTTTGAGATTCATTTACTTTTCTTTGTGTATATAAATATTTTGCCTATTTTCTATGCACCACAAGCAAGCAGTTCGCACTGAAGCCAGAAAGGTCAATTGGATTCCACAGGGAACGTGAGTCAGAGAAGATTGTTAACTGATCTCTGGGTCCTCTGGGAGAGCTACACATCCTCCTAAAGGATGAGGAATCTCTCTAGCTCCTGAACGTGACTTTTGCCTTTCCAGGCTTTCTAGTGTATTAGTTGGACTGGATCACACCCAACCAAAGAAAGATATTTCTGGAGAACTGTGGGGACAGGTCCATGAGGTAGGCATGGGAAACCCCTTGGGATGCCAGGCATTCAAGCTGTGTGCTCCTGGGTTCAGGGTCTTTGCTCAGATTCTCTTATTGTCAGAGTTGGAGCAGTTATGTCACCTCTTATCTAGATGACAGTGCAGAGTAGGCTCATCAGATGAAATGTAGAATTTTAAGACCCTCCTGGGGATAGAGATATGGTAAGATATACTTGTTATGGGCAAGCTTATCAGTGCTAAGTAGAAACTTCACATTTGCATGGAAAGTTGGAACCTGAAGCAAAAGTCACATGCCTCTGGTGGAGAGTGTGTCTGTGCAAGGCTTGAAATGGACAGAGATGTCTGATGCTACTCTTTTACCACATCAGTAGTCACAGTGTGTTGAGGAAAGATTTCTTTCAGATGAGGGCTTTATTCTTCTGAAGTTTTCTCTGTGTTTGTAAGGACGAGGTGCTGAAGGGTATCTCCTGTGTCTCTGGGAAAGCTCCTGAAAAGGGTGACTACTAGTTAATTGAGGAATAGTTAGTAAGCAGGTAGATGAGTGCTGTTGGCAGTGACCCTAACAGTCCCTTCCCTGAACATTCTACTGTACCCTGGAGAGCCCTTAGCATCCTATTTGATGTCACCACTGTTGAGGCAACACCAAGTGCCATTTAGGGCATTTGTACAGTGCCTCTGGGATTCACAAAGACATGTTTGTAAGACTGAGAGAGCTACTTAGGAGTGAGAATGGACATCCTAGAGAAGAGAGAGGCAGGAAGAAGCTGGCCATTTGTCTCGGAGTAAAACATCAAGAAATAAATGTTCCAGGTAAAGGTGCAGTGAGTTTTGTGCAGGGGATGGGGAGCTTCCAGGAGGAGGTAGGCCTTGAGCTGGGCCTTCCAGGAATGGGGTTCAGCAGCTGGAAGACTTTGGGAAGAAATAGGTCTATCCTGCTTCTCTAGGTTTGTAAATAGGAGGCACAGAGTGGAGGATTACTGAGGGTTAGTTTGGCAGAGATGCAGGAATTATTAATCTGTAGTTACTGGGCTGGGTTTGCTTTAATTTTATTCTGAGTAGAATCAGGGCAGCAAGAGGCACAGGATGGTAGATGAAAGATCCTTGTCAGGATAGGGTGTTGCTGAACTTCACTGTCAGTTGATTCTTTTAGGTTTCATGGACATTGATGCCAATAACAGGTAAATTAACTCCCCTGAGTATCCACCACGGTCCCAGCCATTCTGTTGCTTTGGGTCCTGGACACAGGAAGGTGGTCAGGGCTTAGTAGTGCTAAGTACTACAGACTCAGAACTTACCAGCATCACACCAGATATGAGCTGAAGTTGTCCTCCAAACCCACATAGTTGTACCAGTTTATGACTTCCAGGACCCATGGGACTGCAGTAGATGCTGAGGTACATACCTAGTCATTGTGATGGGGGACATGGATATGGCTTACGTGACCCAGCTTGAGGATAACTGCCATGTTCTTCCAGGGCTTCATGGGTTCCAAGCGTTCCCTTTTTCTCAGGTCTCTACTTGGGACTTACTGTAAATATCACAGCTTTGATGGGAATGGCATCCCCCACAGAAGTGTTTTAACTGCCCTGTCAAGCAGAATTTCCCCTGTGGAAATGTCACAGTTCTGTTCTGGGAGGGGAATGTTTCCTAATGCAAGTGTTACAGCTCTACTCTGATGGTTGTCCTGGCAATCAGGAGACAAGAAATACCACAAAGTCACACCACACAACACACCTCACACAAGATATTTATTAGGTAGAAAAAAAACAGAGGGTGGCTACCTCTGCCTGTGTGAGAAGTACAATGGAATGTAGCAGAAGACAGTATATGTGTGGGGTCTTGGGGATAGGGAGCTATCCAGTTTGGCATGGTGTTCATGAGACTTTTGTAGCCTGATCTTGGGGAAAGCTCAGGGATTGGTGGGGTTCGGTGTTCAGGCATAGGTGAGATTTTGTGGCCTGACCTTGAGGCATGCTCAGAAATTGGTGGTATTTTTTTTCCTAACCATAGCCTTGGGATCAAGCCTTCTTTCCTTGGCCCTGGTCTCAGAGTCAAATCATGGTCAAGGAGTTCTTTCCTTGGCTCTTTTCAACATACACTTAGCATTACCTCTTCTGGTCCTATGACATTCAACTATACAAGTTCACTTGAGCTTATTTATCTCTAGGGACTACTGGGAAGGCATCATCCCAACTCTCCACCCTCACTGAGCAAGATGAGAAGATAAACAAGGTAGACAAACTGACAATTTAGCTACAGAGGATAACCTGTGAGTGAAATGAACTGCATGGTATCCTGACCCATCATATCAGCAATGATTTGAACAGCAGGTGGTCATTATGGCCAGTTCTCTTGACTGTCTTGACACCACTGTGTCAAGCCCAGCTTTCCTCAGGGAAAGGAAGCAGACCTCCATGGTGTCCTCATCTCCAAGCTAATTATCCTGAGTTTTTCTGAAAGGCAGAACTTGAAAACTTGGTAGGAGTGAGATGGAGACTCTGGATGTTCTGCTTTATTCAAAAGGAAAGCAGAGATTGTGGCCTGAATCAGAGTTTGGGGATAGGGCCTCATTGTTTTCTCAGCATGCATTTCAAGATGCCTTGAAAGTGTTGGCTTTTGGGAGATGTTAGGTACTGTTAGGTTATGGTGAGTCTTTGTAGTTGACCAACAGGTGATTGTGTAGTGATGGTTCTTGGTAGAGTGGTTTTGTGGCAGGGATAGTGATTGTTAGGATAACAAAGGAAGAGAATTATAGGAGAGAGTGAAAAGGGAAAAGGAGAAATCAGAGGGTAACATGGTCAAACCCATACTTGGAGAGGAAGAAATTATCCCACTTAGCTGGGAATAATACAGGTTCTTGTGTACTATTCTAACATTATGGCACTCATTGGGAGAAGTAAGAGAAGCTGAAACAAAGAATGATCTAAAACCTCAGAGTTAGCATAAACAGTTTCTAAATGTGAGGCAAATTCTTTCATGAATTTGATCTTGGAAATCTTTTCCTAGATTAGAGGTCTGATAACCTCAACGTTGTCATCTGTAGGCAAGTTCCTGAAGTATTAGGTGAATAAGCAAGCTGGGGTAGGGGACAAGGAGAGAACAGGAAATGTTGCTTAACATGCCCCTTGAGCAAGTTCAGGGAAGTTCTAAAGAGGTAGATAGTTTCCCCAACAAGGGATTGGTCAGGACACCAAGTTGGAGAAACAGTGTATCTTCTCTAAAGTGCCCTAATAAAAGTGCTTCGATGCAACTCTAAATCTTTTTTTTTGTTATTTATTATATTTGTGTTTTAATTGTACACATCAGCCATGGGTTCGCCTGTCCTCCCCCTCCCATCACCGCCCCCACCTTCCCCCAACCCCCCGCTCCATTCCCATCCCCTCCAGCGTCAAGACTCCCCTGGGGATTCATTTAAACCTGGTGGATTCAGTACAGGCAGGTCCAGTCCCATCCTTCCTGACTGAGCACAGTGTCCCTGTGTAAGCCCCAGGTTCCAAACAGCCAGCTCATGCACTAAGGACAGGACCCGGTCCCACAGCCTTGGTACCTCCCAAACAGGTCAAGCTATTCAATTGTCTCACTCAATCTTAAAAGAGCAAAAGGTAAGAATTGGGGTAGCCTTATTGAAGTTCAGTGTCTTAGGGAGATGACTTAGGGAGGTGTTTTCAGGAGGAATGGGACTTTACTATTTTTGAGAGTGATAGCCAGAGTGTGAGTTGTCAACTATTGATTATTTGGAAGACAAATACTAGATGGTTTGAGAGGCGTAAGGAGCTCAAGTCCAGAGATAAGATCTTTGAAGAGAATTCCTGTGACTTCTGTATCCCTTTATGCTTTCTTTGGGAAGGTTTATAGATTTCTAGCCAGCCTGAAGAGGTGCAATGATGGTGAACGGGATTTGCGTTATGTGTCCTTAGACATATGGGTGATATCCATGCAGCAGTTCTGTCTAGGTAAGTGTGCCCCTCAGCTGATGAGTCACTGAGGAAGAAGTGTCCTGAGATATCCTTGAAGAATGCCTGGCCTGTAACAGGGCAGTATTTAGTAAGTATTTGTAATTTAGTTCTCAGGTTTTGGCTGTGGATGAGGCGAGTAAGGAGCTTGTGTCAAGGTTTATTGCTTATGTAGCAGATTTTGGTAGTCTGTTGAGGATTCCATTTGCTTCAATGTCAGGAATGATAAGCTCTCTTGTAAGAACTCCAGTGTATGTTGGGTAGCTGCACACTGCTTCCATAGTTGAGCAGCCTCTGTAAGATTTGGAACAAGTGAGGTGTGTTTGACAGGTCGACCCTGGGATTTGGTAGGAGTCTTCTTTCTTTCCAGACTGCATCATGTATGTACAGACTTGGAAGGCATCATGTGTGTGCAGATGTGGAAGGCACCATGTGTGGGCAGATGTGGAAGGCACTGTGTGTTCAGATGTGGAAGGCACCTTGTGTGCAGAATGTGGAAGGTACCATGTGTGTGCAGATATAGAAGGCACCATGTGTGTGCAGAATATAGAAGACACCATGTATGTGCATATATGGAAGGCACTGTGTGTGCAGAATGTTGAAGACACCATGTATGTGCATATATGGAAGGTACTCTGAGTGTAGAATGTGGAAGGCATCATGTATGTGCAGATATGGAAGGCACCATGTGTGTGCAGATATGGAAGGCATTGTATGTGCAGATGTGGAAGGCACCATGTTGTGCAGATGTGGAAGTCACCATGTGTGTGCAGAATGTGGAAGTCAGTATCTGGCTCCAGATTTTTTTATTAGTAAGACCAATTAACATTCATATTACACCTCTCATCTTTCAACCATATTGTTCTGTATAGGAAGTAGAAGGTATGTTAAGTCAGTACACAGTGGTTGAGTATTCTAGAACTTCTGAACACAGATGTCATGGGTTCTGTTGTGAGAAGGCATGTTTGTTTTAATGTGGCAGCACTGTGTTATTCATTAAGCTGCCTTGTTACCATGCAAGGAAGGCCACAAGATGCAACACAACCCATTATCAGAGCAGAGAGAAGAGAGAGGGACAGAAGAGTGTGTGACCAAGCCTGTGGAAAACATGTGAAGAGAGAGAGATTGGATGGGAGAGGAGAAGCAGAAGAGGAAGAAGAAGAAGGAGGAGGAGAAGGAGAAGAAAGGAGGAGGAGAAGAGGGGGAGGGCTCTGTGTACCACGTCTTATGGATTCACCTGCTCATGTGCATATGGGCTTATGTTTCTACACCATGCATTTGCAGATTGTGTGATCTCCATGCTCATAAATTACATAATCACACAGTGCATAGATCATGCAGGACCTAAGGCCCCTTGCTTGGGTACTGAACTGCACATGTGCAGTAATGTAAATGGAGGAGTGGCCAGGAATCCCAACAAGACAGACATTGCAATTTATTGTATTTGATTTGTGGATGGAAATATTCGGACTTCTTAAGAAGGTCTGGAACTACGTGAGTTTGTGGCTGGTGAGATACCGATGTCATTATTATTGAAACAACTGTAACTTGGTGGCATGAAAAGGTTTTGTTGACCCACATTCAGCTTGCTAACTTCATGGGTCCATCCAGCAGTGGCTGCCATTCACTACTCTAAGGCAGTGTTTAGCAGTGTTGTCAGCTGGTTTCAAAAGCTCACACCCACAGGGAAATACTGAGTGTTAATAGGAAGCGTTCCAAGGAGAGTGTATGGGTTGGAAACAGTAGGAATAGAGAAACCATCATCTCAGAACTGATGGTAGCTCTTGAACTAGACAATAAGAGCCTCTGAGCTTCTTGGCAGTGAAAATGGGAGTAATGTAACGTGAGTTAGTATACCCAAGAACACTGGCCTTTGGGAATTTGAAAATATATAAAATATATTCTTTGGAATCCTGTGAAGGACTCTTCAGGGGATATAAGATTTGCATAGAAATAGAAGAGGTCTTTACATTTGATGGAAATAGGAGGGAAGTGAGAGGCTCTGCCTAGAACAGAGGTGTCCCAGAAGGAGGGGTTACCTGAGTGGTTATTGAGACATATTGGAGGGGAGAGAGAACAGAAGGATTCAGAGTGACTACCATTAACAGGCCAACTCAGGGAAGAAATGACTTTGAGGTGACTCCAGGTAGAGACATGCCCAGGTTCCAGTTTGAATGACGAACTGGATGAAAAGTATGGATTAGGAAGGAGTGTTGTAGGCCACAAGATTATGAAATAGAGATTCAGCTGTATATGATAAAGCTAGACCTAGAAGGATTAAGGAATCCTTCTGGAGGAGAAGTCAAATATCAAGGAATATTTGATGTTTTTTAGCGTTTAAATATCAGCTGTTTCCTACTATCAGTTTCTTGTGTGCCCACAACTCCTAGGCCATAAGGGCAAACAGTATAAGCTTCTCAGACTTCTCAGATCTGACCTAAGGTAACACTCTTACAGGACAATGCCTATCTCCTAGGCCTAGGAGACAGGTGGATGTGTATATGCTTAGCTTTGTTTCTTGTGCAAACAAAGCTCAGACCTCCCTTCCTCTCCTAGGCCAAATGACATTCTAGTGCAACTGACTCAGAACAAAAGGGATTTTTGCATACCACATGAAGGAAGAAACAGGCAGGTGGAACACTTAGCTGGGAGCAGAGTTCATGGCTGAAGAAGAAAGAACAAGGCAGAGTTTTTGTAGTTGGTAGGGATTGGGTCAGGTCAGGAGAATAGGAAAGGAAGAAATGGGCATGGATGTAGGAACTGAGGATGAAGATGAGATCTATAGCAGAAGAGCTTAGTTAGGGCTATGAGAGGACAGGAAGAAAAGGAACAGAGAGGAGCTAAATATAAGAATAGAATTAACGCTGTGTAGATAGAGTTCAGTCTTAGAGGAATAAAGTAAATGGACGAAAGAACCCAGTGTACTTAGATTCTTTTCCCTCCAATTAGCCCACACCAGCCATAGCGTTTTTCCCAGGACTCTGGGAGAAATCTTCTCAGGGCAGGACCCTGGGAGTATTTCAATAAAGGAGGAGCTAAAGACTTGACATCCCCTAGCACAGGATAATGGAGGAGTAACCATAGTTTGAGAGAGAATATAATGCACTCTATTTATTAAGATAGCGGAATGAAAGTGGGGTCCCAAAAGTTCTGGCAGAGCATATTAATTGACCCCAGCATCTAATAGGAAAAGCACGTCTTATCTGTCATGGAGTTACTTGGGGCTCATCCAACTGGATGCTATAAGATGGGGACCTATTCTGATCCTGAGGTATGTCAGCTGGTCTCCCGAGGAGACTCAAAAGACCTGTCATCAGAAAAGGGTCATCTCCTTTAGTTCTTGGTAGCATATTTTGGCAGCTTTGAGCTTTCTTCATCTGGGGAGAGGATAACCTATTACTCTTACCAGTACTCAAAGGACTTGTAAAAAGTCACCAAGCATTTGCCACATTCCTTGTGGCACCCTCTTGTCCATCAGAACAAAGCTAGAGCCTTCATTATTCAACAATTAAGTAAACTCTGGGAGACTCATCATGAAGAAGCCCCCCTCCCTACCATATGCCAAGCCTGTCTTTTTCCCTGTTATTTTCCTTTTTTTCCTTGCTATCTCTTTCTCAAAAGCAGTTGCCCTCAGTTGTGATTTCTACTGAGTGAGAGTCAAGAGTCACTGAGGGAAGGAAAGGAATTGTGTTGGATGAGGTCACAGCACAGCTGGAGTAGAGGGAACTACTCTCCCAGGTGCTTTTGAAGAAGTAGGAGAAAGAAGTGGTATCAACTTACTTTTGTTATATCCTGCATAGCAAATGTCTGTGAAGTTAAACTCAGTTCATAAAAGGCTGAGGTGCAGATCAGGGGAAAACTGAAAGTTTAGTAGACATAGGCCCTTGGACTCAATCAGCACCAAAACACATAAGCAAGCAAACAAATGGATGAAGTTGGGAGGTTGAAAAGGGAAAAGAAAAGGAAAAGGGAAAGAAATGTAAGGATGCCTTCAGGATCAAAGTAAGTAATTTGGTGCAATGGTATTTCTTATTTCTTTCCTTTTTATTTTGCATTTGTGTGTGTGTGTGTGTGTGTGTGTGTGTGTGTGTGTGTGTGTGTGTGTGTGTGTTGACGCCAAAAGAAGGTATCTGGTTCTATGGAGACAGAGTTAGAGGAAGTTGTGAGATACATGACATGGGTGCTAGGAGCCGAACTGGGGGTCCTTTAGAAGAACAGCAAATGCTCTTAATGACCATGCCACATCTCTGGTCATCAAGAGGAAATTGTATGTTATGAAAATAGTTTTGCAAAAAGCATATGAATCAATCATTGACTTTTTTTTTTATCTGTTTGGTTTTTGTGTTTGAATTGGGCCGCAAGTTAGACCTGTCATTGGTTAGCCACACATGCAAGCTGCCAGCCACTATGGCCCCAGCACTTCTTGTGAACAGATAAGGTGGGTCAAAGGCTTTGTGGCTGGGTTGGTATCCAAGTCCCACTACCAGGAGCTTTGCCTGCTTACAGAGGATGGATGGTTCATTAACAGGAGTCCTCATTAGGGTCACCCTCATAAGTTTCAGGAAGTTTCCACTGCACTAGGTTTCTGCTCCAGGCCCCTATATGAGCTCCTATCCCATACATCTCTCCTTGTACTCTTTCCCACTGCTCCTCCCCACTCTCAGATCCTTCCTATTCCATTCCACCACAAAGTAAATCAAATCATCCCTAATGATATTCTGTTATACCTACAGATCAGTGCCTAGACCAATCATCATCAGAGAGGCTCCTCCAGCAGCTGACCATAGCCAAACATTAGTCAGAACAGATGAGGTGGAGAAACCATTGTATGAGCCAGAGGGATTGAGGACAACACAAGAACATGGCCCACAGAATCAACTAAGCCGGGCTCCTAGGGTCTCCAGAGACTGAAGCATACTCAGGGAGCCTGCATGGATCTGCACTAGGTCCTCCACATATGTGCTATGGTTATTAGATTGGTGCTGTTGTGGGACTCCTAACAGTGGAGTCAGGGGTGTCTCTGACACATTTGCTTGCTCTTAGGATCCTTTTACTCCTACTGGGTTGCCTCATCCAGCATTGATATGTGGGTTTGTGATTAGTCTTATTGCATCTTGTTATTCAGTGTTGGATTGATATTTCTGTATAGCAGCAATTAATGAGGCAATTCCATGTAGTTCATTTGGTGGTTAAAAGAGATTTATTTCATGGTGACTTATAATCAATAAAGGGGTTGGTTACAGGATCTTGGAGAGGTGAGGTGCAGTCCAGTATAGTTTTCTGGAGATCTCTGACTTGGTCTGCAATCTAGTATCCAGGATCATGAGGAGCCAAGAGTGCCAGCAGATATGCATCTTGGTTCTAAATGGCTCCCATCTGGGCCATGCCCCAGGAGCAGGTCATAGGCAGGTGTGGCAGTTACCTGCTGCCTCACTAGTGGCAGTGCTTCAAGGTCAAAGCAGGACCAGCTACCCACTACGTCCCTGGGAGGCCTTCTTTTTTCAGAAGGGAAAGGAGGAGCAGTGGATTTGGGGTAGAAGGTCCGGGAGGGTTTTACTGGGAGGAGGAGAGGGAGGTAATGCTGTGGTCTGGATGTATTGTATGAACGAAGAATAAAGAAATAGAAAAATATGTATGTGAATAATAAAATCTATTACCATAAGTGACAGCTCATGCTAGCAAGGATATAGAGCAAGAGGAACATTCCTCCACTGCTGGTGGGAATGCAAACTTGTCAGGCCCTATGTTGGTTTCTCAGATCGAAACATATTAATGGGCTTCGTGATGACATTTTTTATAGGTTGCATTGTCACTGCAGGAGAACTATACAAAAGCATCAAAAGAAACTATGACCTCAGAATAGTAATGGACAAAAACTTACTCAATGTAACACTGTCAAACTGAACACTGTAACATATACAACACATCATACACCATGATAGACCAGGGCTGTACACAGTTTTACTATAACTCATATGTGTTAATTAATACCTACTGGTATGTACATCATTCCACACATCCAAGAGTCCTTATTTCCTTATGTGGATGTATGTGGGGGGATAGGATGATGTATTCTTGAAGTATCTGTCACCTTGATTGTGGTATTGTATTATGAGTGTTACATAAAACTTATTAAGCTGAGTGTATCAAACATGCAGCATTCTGTGCGGAATCCTAAAAATGTACGTTATTATAACATGTCATAAATGTAAAGTAAGGAAAATAATGATGTGAAAGCCCCATCAGCAAAGCCAATAACCGTTTACTACATGTATTTATGATTAAGAACTGAGCAAGATAGGAAAGAGGATTGCTATCACCTTATGAAGTACATTTAAGGAGTCTAGTCCACTGTACCCTAGACAGCATAACTCCATCTTGCAACAGGCTCCCACTTAGCTGTCGTCTGCATATTGAATTGGTGTTCTAGATTGTATCATTACAAATCCATCCTCTCATGTCTGATAGATTTGCTGAGGCCAGTAGAGTCCCTGATAAGAACAAGATAGAGGGCACATGCACACACGTGTTTTGCTTGTGCCTTATGCTGAGTGTGTAGTCACTTCTGCTGTTGAACACTGGGTGGTGATGTCAATTGGGAGTGTGTCCATCCTTTACAGACTTAGAGATATATAAAGTAGCAGCCTGATGGGTGCTGGAGGATGATGGCAGCTTCCATTCATGCAGGCCTGGGTTGCACATTGCTTTGAAAATGACATCCAATGGAACATCACTACTGATTGCCAAGCTGCATTTGTACAAGGCTCTCTTTGGTCTGGTGGCAATATCTCTTTTTGGAGGCAGATGGATTTTTACATTCTCCCAGGAAATTCACACAACCACTGGGCCTCAGGAAACCACAAGGCCTTCTGAGGTTGTGAGCACAGCTGGGCTGTGAAAGTTCAGAACTATGATCCAGCTCTCCTCAGTGTTTGGCCATGGAGGCCAGGCAGGTAGGTTTGCTGCAGAGCTGCAATTGACAGGATTTTGCAGGTGAGCTTCAAGGTAGACTCCTGTCACTGGCATCTAAGGCAGGCATGCCTGGAATGCTATTGTGAATTCATAAACTTGTGTGCATGCATGCATCCCCTTTGATAGGTGACAAAGGAGGGTTCTACTCACAATGACAAAGAAAATATGGTACATATACAAAATGGAGTATTACTCAGCTGTAAAAAACAATGACATCATGAAATTTGCAGGCAAATACATTAACTAGAAAGTATTTTCCTGAATGATGTAACTCAGACTCAGAAAAACAAATATGGTATGTACTCACTCATAAGTGGATACTAGATGTAAAGCAAAGGATAATCAGCCTACTTTCCACAGCTCCAGAGAAGCTAGGAAATGAGGAGGACACTAAAAGGGATGTACTGATCCCTTGGGAAGGAGAAACAGAGGAGATCCCAATGAGTAAACTGGGGAAGAGCGAGGCAATAGAGGGTAGGGTATGGGGGATGAGAACAAGAGGAAACAGAATGGTGTAGCTGAGGGAGGGATGGAATGGGGAGCATTGAAAGAGATAACTTGTTAGATGGAGACATGATGAGGTAAGGGAGAAACCTGAGGCTAGAGAAAGTCCCAGGATTCCATAAGCATGACACCAGTGTAGACTACTAGCAACAGGGGTGAGGATGCCTGAACAGCCTCTCCTGGTAATCAGATTGCTGAATACTCTGTCATCATAGAGCCTTCATCCAGTAACCAATGGAAGCAGAAGCAGAGATCAACAACCATGTACCAGGCTGAGATCTGGGAGTGTAGTCAGAGAAGGAAGAGGAATTATATGAGCAAGTGTAGGGGGTGTGGGAGATCAAAACCATGATGGGAATATACACAGAGATGCCTGAACCAAGCTCAAAGGAACTCACAAACTGTAGACTAACAGTTGTGGAACCTACATGGGATCAGACTAGACCCTCTGCATACGGGAGACAGTTGTGTAGCTGGATCTGTTTGAGGCTCCACTGGCAATGTGATCAGAGTCTCTCCCTGGTGCATGAGCCAGCTTTCTGGATCCCATCACTTATGGTCAGACACCTTGATCACCCCTGATGAAGCAAGGAGGAGCCTGGTTCAGCATCAACTGAATGTACGAGGCTTAGCTGTCCCCCATGGGAGAACTTACCCTGTTGGAGGAGGGAGTAAGGGGTGGGGGGGAAGGAGGGTGAGGGTGAGAGGATAGATGAGAGGGAGATATGTGGTTGGTATGTAAAAAGAAAAATTAAAATAGAAAAAGAACCAAACATTACCTACAAAAAAGAAAATAAAATATAATAAAGTACAGTGTTCTTAATGATGGCCATGACTCCATAATGGAATCACGTTAGCATCTTTAACTAACACATCAGGCAGGTAAGGGAAGGACGGGATTAGCATTCCTCTCATCTGGGGAAAGGGCAGCTGAGACTTGAGTCCTCACAATGATTGTAGAATCCAAGGCTCCTAAGATGTCCATCCACTTGGCAAGTTCCTTTGTAAGGGAACTTCTCTAGTGCACAGCTCAGAGACATAGCGAGAAGGAGGGCAATTATGTGCTTTGCAAGGATGAGCATCCTGGTTCCTCTGCTCAGGGAACAATCTCTGGCCTCTGTGTCTAAGAGAAGGAGGTCCAAGAGGGAGGTTTGGAAGCTAGAAGAATCCTCCCCTCTCCCCAGTGTCAGCAGGGCTTCTCTCCTCACCTTGATGAGACCTGCTGCTGTGCAGAGCCTGTCTACAGGAGCCAGGGCCTGGATGGACCAGCATGATCTGAAAGCCGCAGAGCTGAGAGAATGGCACCCAGTGTTTGTACCAACACACCATGTTTGGTGGGGGTGAAGCTGGGAGTGGAAGGTTGTAGCAGGGCTGGGGGTACCAGGAGATAGGGGGTGACTTCCCAGTGTGTGATGTGCTTCCTTCTGTCATCACTCTGACCCATGCCAGCTCATTCACAGAAAGTCACACACCGACCTGCACTCAGCACATAGGAACACATCTGTGTAATCATCCACCAGGACACTTGTCATGCTCCTGACAGGACACAACTCTCATTTCAAGTAGGTTACAAGCAGAATGGCCTGGTGTTGCCCCTGCTCCAGTCCACTGCTCCTTGATGTGGGGTGTATTTGTGTTCCTGGGTCTTCTTACCAGAGAGCTGTGCAGGGAAGCAGCTGTACACACACACACACACACACACACACACACACACACACACACACACACACAAGTAACTCTGTGGCTTTCTCTGGATCTCATGGGAATGGAAAGCCTGAGTCATCATTATTTAATCGCCTACATCCTTTGTTATGACTCAGGATAACTTATTATTAGGAGAAAATGAAGAAAAGTTCATTTCCACATCACTGATGCTCTGAAGGTCAGCCTGGTGGATGTAGAGATAATTCAGCCCTAAAGTACAAATCTCAGTTTATGGTAGAGCCTTGCAGTGTGAAATAGGTTTGCGTTAGTCTTAGGCAATCCTTCTGCCTCCATGAAACCTGTCGCTTGGGTATAAAATAAGTATCAGGTCAGAAATTGCTGATTTGGAACTAGGTGGTGTTGGTACAATCATACAATCCTTGCACTGGGAAGGCTGAGGAAGAAGGACCTGGAGTTGAAGAGCTAGCCTGGGGTAGAGAATAAAACTGTGTCTGCATGGAAGAAAAGCATACTCATGGCTGCTCCAAACACCCATGACCACACTGTGCTCCTTATTAACAGGAATTCAGAGCTTAGGAAATCCACAAGGCCAAGTCTGAAGGATGTATTTGTTATAGAAAACATTAATTCAATATTTTGATTTTTTTGCTTTTGATTTTTCCCTTTGCACATGTACCTTTTTAAAAATTTTTCTACTAGTTATTTTTATTTTTTGATTTTATTATTATTTTTTATTATTATTATGTGTTTTAATTTTATACATCAGCCATTGGTTCCCCTGTCCTCCCCGCTCCCACCCCCACCTTCCCCTCAGCCCCTACCATACATTCCCATGTCCTCCATGACCAAGAAACCCCTGGGGATTCATTTAAACCTGGTGGATTTAGTACAGGCAGGTCCTGTCCCCTCCTTCCAGGCTGAGCATGTGTCCCCGTACCTTTTTAATCACTCAACAATTTGACTTGGCGGCCCTGAACATCTCTATGTACACCAGAATGTCTTCAAGCTCATAGAGATCACCTGCTTCTCCCTTCCCTTGTATTAAAGGCATGTGCCACCACAGCAGGATAGACTATTGTTTCTTGGAGAGTCTGAGAGAACTAGACTACCTGGGCCTTTACATAAAAGAACGTGGGGTACACAGCACAAGAAAGCAGGGTCAAATCCCTATTCCTTGCCTCCTCACTGTCCAGTGAGAAGGAGGAACACAATCAACCCATGTAGGTAGGAAAGGGAAGAAGAATAGGCTCACAGAGTGTTCCCAGAGGGAGGGAGCTATGGTCATGGCCATTCCTTCATGGCCCTGGGCCTACCACACTGAACACATTCAGCACAAAGGGCACATTGACTCAGGAGCCAACCCTCCAGGACAGCGACTTTCATTGCTCTCCTGAGATGCATGCACCCCAGATGTCAAGAGATCCTGGTAATAGGAATACTTGTTGGTTGCCAGAGAAGTGATTAAAGTATTTGTCCAGGTCCTCTGCCTGCCTCTTCACAGTCCATTTTCTATTGTCAGGGAATTTAGTCTTCCAAAGCTTACTGTTGGCAGCCTGGGCAAATGCCCACATCTTCATGTCGCTTCCACTTTGCAGCTGATGTCTGCCTGTACATACAAGTGCTAGCCCTGTGTGTTTTTCAGATCCAGGTGGTTCATCAGATGAAGAAGTATGGAGATGCCATGGCAGCTGATGTTCTGATGAAGCAAGGACACCTGGCCAGGGCCTGGTCCTGTCCTGAAGGAATGGTGCTGATACTATTTGTTAAATACAAACACTCCTCAGGTCCCACACTGTATGGTGCAGGCATGGGAGCCAGGAGCTGCTGCCCATCTGAGGAGCCGTTCCTAGGGAAGCCTGGGACATGGGCACAGGTGAGGTTATCCAGGCTTCTGTCTCAGGGGCACAAAGGGCTTTTATATTGACATGCAGACAGGGCAAAGAACCTAGGTCAGGAATGGCACACTCAACTATGTGGTCAAAAGGACACATCAGGAGGCTCCTGCAAGTTTGGGGACTTTTGAGTGTCTGCAAGAACTGGGAACACTATGCCTTATTTGTTCCCAGCAGCGACCATCAGGAATACACAGCCTAGGAGTGCTTGTGTGCTGTCGGGGTCAGGGAGAAAGACAACTTAGGGAACTGTAGTCCATTTATAATCACTTTGATGAAAGAACAGAAGGAAAACTATTAGACTGAGTTCTGGTGTGAGAGCTGGCAAAAAAACCTGTCTGATCATTTGGAAATGTGGTCAGGCAAGGGTGCAGAATTTTCTCTCAATAGTGACCCCTAACTCCTGGCTGGCTCCCAGGAGAGGAGGCTTTTCCTTACCTTGGGAACCATAACATGTATTTCATGGAACTCTTGATGTTCTTCATGGTGATAATACAATCCACAGTCTCCCCGAGAACAGCCACATTGACAGGTTTCAGGATGTTGATAATGTAGCCCATGCTTTCAGTGTTTACTAGCAAGACACAAGACATCACTGACAGGTCTGCAGGCCTCTTTGACAATTGTTTTCACCAAGTCTTCTGAGTGTTTTTAAATCAGGTATGGCGGTTGTGTGGGAGCACACGTACACATCCATGAAGATTGGAACAGTTCCTGGAAGGCTTGTGTCTCCTTCCACCATGTGGGTCCCAGGGAAGAAATTAGAACTGGAGGCTTCTCATCAAATACCTTTACCCACTGAGCCATCTCACCTGCCTGTCTCCTCAACCATGGAACTGAATAAGTATGTATCTCTATATATGTTCTCAATATGTATATATCAGAGCTTTATTCTTATAGTGTAGATTCTTATTCATCCCAAGGCTGAATGATTACTTTAGAGAAAATACATTCAACAAATTCATTTCATAGAGGGAGCTGTGGGGTGGCAGGAAGTTAGATAAATAAAAAGCCTCTCTGGAGCCCTCCCCTTTGGTTGTCAAATACACTCTGGATGTAACTGGGTTCTCAACTTTTCTTCCCCTCTAGCCACTAAAGCTAGGGTTGAATCCTGGGCATTGTGCATGCTGAGCAACTACTAGACCACTAAGTTACATCCCGGGTCTGAAACTTGATTCATATTCTTCAACAATTAAAAGCAGGCTGGATGAAGATAGGCACCTGTCAACTTCGGCACCCAAAGACATGTCTGAGAGAATGGCTGACAGAGTGTTTTCAAGACTGGAAATGATTAGTTTTATCTGGAAGATAAAAGGAAGCTCCACAGGCTACACTGTGAAATAAGGACAGTTTAGAGTAAGAAAGGTTGGTATGAAATTATTAACAACATACACAATGCCAGTAGAAGAAGCCAGGTTAATCTACCCATCTGGTGGCATTTACCAAAGCAGCCAAACACTATGCAGAGGATGCACAGGTGATTAAGGCATACCTGTCCCCAGGCTCCTTCCAGATACTGAGAAGATGGCCTATATAAGAGGTGACAGATCTACTCTGACCCTGACTATAAGTAACTCTGGAGCATGATCCTGAACCCACAAAGATCAGTGGGGACACCAGAAGTGTCCTGCATAGTTGCAAGGCGGCCTCAGACAATTAGCATGCCTACCTCATGGACCTGTCTCTACACGTCTCCAGATACTTCTTTCTTTGGTCAGAGGTGACCCAGTTCAACAATACAGCACATAGGGCTGAAGGTCAAAAGGCAACTGCAGGAGCTGGAGAGAGAGCTCAAAGGTTAAGAGCATTTGGTGCTCTCTCATTTGGTGCCTAATAAACCAGCTATAGGAGGATGTTGCCCTCTTCTGTTCCCTTCAGGAACTGCAGTCATGTCTAGGACAGTTGTGCAATAGGAAAAACACCCATTCACATAAAATAAAAATAAATAAATCTAAAAAGAAAAAAAAAAAGTACACTAAATACACGGTCAAGGCCAACAGCATCTACAAAAAGGTATTTCCCAACGTGACTTGGAAGGTCCTTATCTCTGTTGTGTGGTTATCACTGATGCTGTATTTCAAGAGGCAGATAGCTCTGGGTTTCCTGATTTCTTTCAGACTCTCTTAATGAATGGTTTTATTTCCTGAGAGTCTGTAGAGCAGTAGAGGTGCATTAATCAATAGTTCAGTCCTTATGACCAGTTCATGAAAGTGTGTCTACAGAGTACCATATTTTAGGGATAACTACATACATGAGAGCATGATACAGTATGAATACTGATTCTAACATAAAGTGTGTATCCAGGCAGAAAACCTAGCAATCCAAACCCAAGACACCAATCCCCTCTGTCACCCTGGCTGGCTGGGAGGACATGACCTAATGCAGGCTACCTGGAACTTGAAGAGATCCATCACTGAGAGTGAGTTCTGGGTTAAGAAATGTGACAATACAAACAACAAAACAAACTAGTCAAAGTGTGAAGGTTTAGAAATTACATTTTATTTTAATCATAGAGAATATATTTTTAAGGGGCTTTAAATGAGGAATCAATGGTAGCCTTAGCAAATTTTAAAAATCAATAAAAGAACAAATAACAACAAAATAACAATTCATAACCCAAACAATTAAGATAAAGAAACTAAACCAAAAATCAAACACAAAATTAAGCTATGCAGAATTCTCTCACTGCAGACTGAGCAGCACAGACCTGGAGCCTGTGCCTGGCCTTGGACAGATGGTAGGTAGCAAGGCAGTCACTGATTGCAACAGCCTTTTTAAGAAGAGCATAGCCATGCCTCTTTGGGGCTGGATCAAGTGTAGTTTTGTTTGTTTGATTTTTTTTAAGCCAAAAGCACAAACTGTTTTTGTAATTAAAAATTATAATATTATGGGAAATAACAGCCACCACTTGGATTCAACCAGTTAAACTGAGCCTGTCAGGAGTCAATCCACTGTCATTTTGTTATAAGAACTTATAGAGTTAAATAACAACCATAAAGTACAGGCTTGGACACTTGGGGTGGAAGAGTCCTTTGCTCCATCTGAACACATCTCTTTGAGTGTCACTGGACACATTTTGATGCAGTAGTTCACAGTAAGGTCTGTAGGGCCCAGCATGGATGTGGGCCCAGGGGACAATGAATTAAAAAATCATGAAACTCTACCCCATGTCCTTACTAACATGAGACCATCCGCCGTCTTCCCTCTGCGAGGGTCTCTAAACATTGCTGAGTGGAGTGTGTCTTGGCCACTCCAGATGTAGGGTCATTACCCTGAGATGACTCACAAATGAGAAGTAAAAGGTCTTTGCCTGACAGGACCTTGGACATGGAAAGGTGGCAAAGAAAACCCACAGACTCACAGGAGCACCTCCACAGCCTCTCATGAACATTAGAAGATTCCCACTCTGACAAGGAACTTCTGCTTGCTCTCAATTGCTGTTAGGACTTATTAATAGGGCAGTGTCTGGTGTTCAGAGGGCAGGTTTGCTGTGTTGATGAGTGTTTGGATTTTTAGAAAGTCACTCAAGTCAAAACTGGATATAGTCAAAATGGTATCTATGGTGCTATTTGTTTCATATTGTTTTCAAGATTTGTTTAATTTATGTATATTAGTGCTTTATCTGCACATCAGCCGTTATGCCAGAAGATGGCATGCCATCAAATCACACTGGAGATGGTTACAAACCACCCTGTGTTTGTTGGGAATTGAACTTGGACCTCTGGAAGAGCAGCCTGTGCTCTCATCCTCTGAGCCATCTCTTACCCACCTGCCTTTTTTTATGACTACTAGTTACATGAAAGAGAAAATACTAAATGAGCTAGCAGTATTGAGTACTAGGTCAGTAGACATTTCATCTCTTTGGTGCCATTACTCTACATATGAATAGACCTGATCTACTTTTCTCCTGCTTGGTTTGTAGCCATTCTCTGTAAACTCCACGTGATACAATCACATTTCCAAGAGATCAGAGACTAGAAGAACTAGTGATACATCATGGATTTAGGGGTAAAATTTATTTCACCTATTCTCTAAGTTTTGCTGTAGAAGAAAATCAAATGAGAAATAGCTGCTCCTGGTTGTAGACCAGCAACTGTGGATATCCAGGGTGATTGGAGGTCAGCCTGCCTCCTGCAGCCTGGTCAGATCTATGCCAAGGGCCTGTGTTGATGTGATACTGTCACCTGTGAAAACAGAGGATGATAGTCATGGTCATAGGAGCAGGGGTATTGCTGGAGAGGACCTGAGGGAGGTGAAAAGCATGAGGAGTTGGTTTCCTGGGGAGGAGAAAGTCAAGAACTAAGAGGGAGGTCTCCCTCCACTAGGAAATTTTCTTAAATCTTATCCTGGTATGAATGGATCCCTGGGGTCTCTTGAAACTACTTATGCTGTGCATATCACTCTGTATAAATAAAGTGCTGATTGACCAGTAGCCAGGCAGGAAGGATAGGGTAGGCAGGACAAGGAAGAAGAGGAGGCCAGGAACAGGAAGGCTGGGGAGAGAAACTTCCAGCCGCTGCCATGAGAAGTAACATGTAAAGACACTGGTAAGCCACAAGCCATGTGGCAAAGTATAGACTAACAGAAATGGGTTGATTTAAGATAGAAGAAGTAGATAATAAGAAACCTGCCACAGCAATACAGTTTGTAAGCAATATAAGTTTCTGTGTGTTTACTTGTTTGGGTCTGATTGACTGTGGGACTGGCAGGTAAGAGAGATTTGTCCTGACTGGGCCAGGCAGGAAAACTCTAACTACATACTTAGCCTCAGTGAGAGGCCTGTGGAGTCCTTTCTTGCAGCCCTCCCCAAAGTGAGTTCTAATAAAGTACTCATTGTGAGTAGCACTCAGATTTTACAGCAGCTCACTGCACACAGTCTTGGTCCCTTCCTTGCATGCTGACCCTTTCTCCTTCTTTCAGCACTCCAGTTATCACAGCACAGCTAGACAAGGATGACAATGCGGATTATGAATACCCAGTGAAAGGCAGAATTGAGAAAACCCTCCTGGAGAGGTTAGGAATCCCTCTTGATAACAAGAAAATGTTGTCAAACTACCTCTCAGCAATGTGAGGAAGCAACACAGCAGCTATGGATGGGCCTGTAGTAGAGACCATGTGCCTTGGTGGAGAGTGTGTCTGTGCAGGCCAGGGGTGAGAGGCGGGGCATGAGAATGGAGGCTAATGCATTGCTCTTTTACTGTGGCAGTTCTCAGAGTATACTGAAGAAGTGTTTCTTCCTGGTGACTACTTTTTCTTGTCAAGCTCTCCCTGGAATAGATCCAAGTTCTGAGACTGGAGGTGAGTCAGTGAGTTAACATGTGGAGTGGAGTGGAGTGTTTCTCCAGTCCTGCCCAGCCTTCCAGTCAGGACAAATCTCTCCCACTCACATCCTGTAGCCACTTAGTCCCAAGTAAACACACAGAGGCTCATATTAGTTACCAATTCTATGGTCTATTGGCTCAGGCTTCTCATTGGCTAGCTAGTATAACTTAACTCAACCCATTTCGATTCATCTATAAGTTGCTTTGTGACTGTGGCTTTACCAGTCTGCTGGCATCTTGTTGCTCCTTGGGTGGTAGACTGGTGTCTCCTCCACTCCACTCTTCTTTGTCTTGTCTTTAGTTGGAATGTTCTGCCTAGCCTTATCCTGCCCTGCCATAGGCCAATGCAGCTTTATCAACCAATCAGAGCAACACATATTCACAGTATACAGAAAGACATCCCATAGCACTTCCCCTTTTCTGTCTAATCAAAAAAGGAAGGTTTTAATATAGTAAAATTACATACAATAGACCAGTTAATAAGTAAGAATTACAGTTATAATATCTAGTCTATTTATATTTAGCAAAATTAAAGAACATATTTTATCATCTATCATATTTTTTGTGAGTCTAAAGTTTTATATCTTATTTATCTTTTATCATAACTAAGGAAAATTATAACTATCTAGTCTTCAACTCTATCAAAGACCCCAGACAGATATAATATTACCTAAGTAAACAGGAAATGTATTGTACACAACTTCCAAAGATCTAGAAATGACAGAGACATCTCGCTGTCTGGATTAGTCCCCCAAGCTCCTCTGCAATGTTGGGGCATCCATCCTTAGCCTACAGGCCTTGAGTCTCTAGAGGACTTTTTTCTTTTTTTTTTTGAAGAGGGGGGTTTGTTTGTTTGTTTGTTTGTTTGTTCATTTTGTTTTGTTTTGTTTTTCAAGACAGGGTTTCTCTACACAGCTTTGCGCCTTCCCTGGAACTTACTCTGTAGCCCAGGCTGGACTTGAACTCATAGAGATCTACCTGCCTCTGCCTCCTGAGTGCTGGGATTAAAGGCGTGCACCACCATTGCCCAGCTCTAGAAGACTTTTTAGTGAAGCAGGAAATTTGAAGGATTGTCTCACCTATTGGCAGAGTTTATCAGTCGCTTTTCCCTATGTCCTGCAGAATGTCTGCCAGTCTCCTTTGTGAGACAGGAACCTGAAGGACCATCTTGCCCTGTTTAGGCAAAGTTTAGTGGTCATTTTTTCATGGGTCCTGCATGTCCAGTCTGTACAACATATTATCAAGCAGTCGAGGCAAGAGCAGTTTTTTGCCCAGTGACTAATGTTTGCCATAAAGAAAGCAAACTCCATAATTCATTGTTTGTTTGTTGGTTTGTTTGTTTAAGCCCATCATCCTTTTCTAAAGTAATTGGTGCTGCCAGGAGCAGACATGTCTCAATGTCCAGAGAAGTATAAGTTCTTAAAACATTTTAAATGCCATATTCTGTAGGTCTTTGAAGTGTTTGAAGATTACCTACCTACTAATATATATCTTGGTATATCTAAAAAAACTAACGTGACTATTAGTTTCATTATCATAGGTAACTATTAACCTGTGTTTCTTATATTTTACAATTTTAAATGAATTGCATAAACATAGTACCTTAAACAATATTAGAAATATACAGTATAACAAAATTAACCTTAAATTATATCAATAAACTAAAATCTATAGCAATGTAAAACACTTCAAACAAGTTGTTGCTCTTTAAAAGTAGATTCAGTAATCTACCCTTTTATCCTATCATATCTATATCCTACATTTCTGTATCAAAACTCCGTTTCTTCTTTTATAAAGAGATCGGCTATGACCAATAACAATTTGTAACAAAATCCCTAAACAAAGAAAAACTTCCATAATCCACTTTTGGGGAGAATGTGGACATAGTCCTCTAGGCTACTTCCTGCAGATTGGGGGCACTGTCAATCTTATGGGGATCCTGAGAAAATTCAAGATAATGGTCAAGTCTTGGGAAGACCAGTTATATAATCTTTGCTGATAGATACCATCTGTCAAGAATCAGGTCTCACTTGATCAAATCTGATCCATTTTAACCTGGAAAAAAATCCACAGCCTCTTGCTTCCTGTGGAAACAAAAGCAGAGCCTCCTTTCCAAAGCAACATATCCTTAGACCCAAATTGTGAAGTCAGGATACCTTTAAAGTTTATGTATTGGCTTAATTCAGCAGCCTTTACAATCAAATGTCCCACTCCAGTTAAAAATCCTAAAGATAACACAATAATGTACAGTATTCAGGATCTCCATGTAATTTTCATCTTTATGTGGCTTTTTTAAAACTTCTTTTTAGAGGACTTTTTCTATCATTTTTCTTTTCTCTCCTAAGCCTATGTATATTTTTTAACACCATGTTACCTATTTAGAAGATTTTTCGATCTGAATCTTTATTGTATATCTTTAATCCTTCTCTAACCATGAGAATCTTTCAACTGCTAAGCTGTGTGGCTACGACAAAGGTACAGCTCTGACAGATGGCTCCGCTCCACTCAGCCTTCCAACAAGTAGCAGGTCCCAAGGAGTCATGCTTACCTCCCCAACTCTGGGAAGTAGTATTAAGTAGTATGCAGGTGTGTTCAGCTGTGCTCTCAAGCCTGAAGGCAGGGGCTGGGAGAAGCCTCTATGTACTACAGCCTGTGAGATAGACTGCAGGAGCCCACCATGCCACTTAGCTCATGACAGCTGGTGGCCATCTCCATCTCACAGGCAGCTGTCAGGTGATTCATTTCTGTGCTGCTGCTGACATGAGACTGTGAGACCAGGAAGCGCAGTGTAGCTCCATTTCTGTGTGTTAAGAATCCTACAGTCTACAGTGGAGGATATGATCCTTTGGTCCTGAGATAGGGGCTGACAAACCAGGCAGTAAATTCAGCAGGCAGAGAAGCAGTGTAAAGATTCTGGCTTGTCTTTGTTGTTGTCACCCCATTAACTGTCACATCCTTCTGAGTTGTCCCTGATGCAGACAAGACTTGGCCATCATAGGAAACTCCTTAACTCCATGTGGGTATGATCTACATGTGTTGGTTTATCATTATGGAATGTTAGAATATTTGATCTCTGTGTCCATCTTTACATACTGTGTCAGGAGCTGGGCCAGCTCTGCCTTACTCACCTGTGGGTCCTCGGGTACAGGGCTTGTGAGGTCTGTAATATTTTCAGTTGAAAGGTTAACCAGACCTCTCGTACTGGTACTTGACAGCAAGGTAACAGTTGACTAATAACCTTGTATGTAGGGGTCAGCTGACATGGATAGGGATTGCAGATTGATTGTTTCCACCTTCCCTTACCCTTTACTATTAATACTCTCTTAGCCTTAAAAAATCTGAAAGCCATTCCCAAGTGCCACAGTCCTATGGTTCCCACATGACACTCAAGTCTCTCTTGCTCTGGGCCTTTTGACTCTAGTAATACAGTTGATTTATAGACATTGATGTATCTTGTTAGTAGAGTAATTGCTTAGCATGTACGGGGTCTTGGGTTTTATCTAGGAACTGGAAAAAAATGGAAAAATGAAGAATCCAGTTACAGCTGAGTGTAGCACACAAACAGCAACCTTTACAATCCTTTGGCCTCCATTCTCCAGACAGTCTAGAACTTTCTTCATAGGTTCTGTTTGTTGACATAGGTTGGGCATGAATTTTCAATGAGGAAATGTTCATTCTTGGAGTGAAAAGAATCTGCTATTTGTGAATTAACACAGATATTAAACATAAATATATAGTATATCAAAATTATGGTGTTTTAGAGTTGGCTGAGCAGTTAAGACTACTTACTGCTCCTCCAAAGGGCAAAAGTTCTATTCCAGCACCCACATAGTGTAGCTCACACCATCCTGGTAACTCCAGCTCTAGGGGATCTGACCCACTCTTCCTGTTTTCATGTGTACATACACACAGATGACATACATTTTCACAAACACACACACACACAAATGGATCAGAAAGAAATTTTGTGATAGAGGAGGCATGAACATGACTACCAAGACTTCTTCAAGAGCCAGCATGACCAGGCAGAGGCAGGCAGATCTATGTGTTAGAGGACACCCTGGTCTAGGCAGTGAGTCCTAGACAAGAAACCCTGTCCTTGAAAATTTAAAAAAAGTCATTATACCATCAAGGATGGAAAGCCATTGACACACAAGTCTGCAGATGTCTGTTGATAATGTACCCTGGCACTTTGCAGGTGAATGCTGAGACAGTGTGGTATTCCATCCACATATCCAAGCTCCAAATGGAGCCTGGTGATGTGGCTGTTCATGGTGAGGCTGTGGTGTGTGTCACACCCAGGGAAAACAGCAAGAGCTTCATGTATTATGTGCTGCAGTTTCTGAAAAAGGGTCTACCCAAGGTGAAGCTAAGAGTCCTCTCATGGTGAGACAGCCAAGAGTGGGGGTGGGGACCAGTTCAATAGTTCACTAGAGACCAATGATGGCACCCCAGTACTTCATGGACATATGCCTAAGGGGTCAGTGTGGTTCCTATTACTTAATTTGGGGGAACGGTATGGGAGTGTGGTATGCTTGTGGGAGTTGGCTCCTTTCTCTACCTGTGGGTCCCAAGGACCAAACTTGGGTTGTCAGGCTTGGTGGCAGCCTCCTTTATCCACTGAGCCCTCAGCTAGCTTTTATCCTTATTTCTAAGACTGTAATTCTATCCATTAGTCTCTTTTCTGCTCTCTCTTCAAGCTTGTTATAGGTTGGGGCATAGACCTCTGAACCATCTTTCTCCTAACCCCAAGCTGTACCTTGGCTCTCCTGGACTACACACACTGCTAGTGATAATGGGGCTGAGAATGGCATAAATTAGGTGACCAGCCAGTCTTCAGCCCTGTTTCTGAGCCTCTCAGTAGGGACCTTGAGGTTGCAGCATCTTGAGCATTCTGTGATGAATGTAGGTGGTGGGTACAGGGCATCCCAGAGGTGTCCAGAGCTGTGATACATATTGACGAGCGGAGCAGGAAGAAGTTCAAGCTTCTAGTAGAAGGTGACAACCTACAGGCAGTCATGGCTACCCATGGTGTGAAAGGCACCCAATAACACTTGTGAGGTACCAAAGCAACTGGACCCTCAGCCAGTACCCAGCAGTTTGCCGACCATGGCATTTGCTCTCTCTTCTCCCAAAAATTACACAGCAATCTGTTTTGGGTAATTGAACAATGTTTGCCCTGTAGAAAGATGGGCAGCAGCATACAATATTTGATGGAAGCAAAGTAAGCTTGCACAGTACTTTCTCATTAATGTTGGACTCCATGACTAGGCCTTCTGCATAAGCCAGACAGTTGTGTAGCTTGATCTGCCTAAGGGGCCCACTGGCAGTAGGCTCAGGATCATCCGTGGTTCATGAGCTGGCTTTTTACAGCCCACTACCTATGGTAAGACACTTTGCACAGCCTTGAGGCAGGGAGAGGTTTGGACCTGCCTCTGCTGAATGTACCAAGCTCTGCTGACTCCCCATGGGAGGCTTTACCTCCTTGTAGGAGAGAATTGGGGATGGGTTGGGGGAATGCTGGAGGGGTGGAAGGAGGGAAGAAAAGGATCTGAAATTTGTAGTTAGAGTTTTCCTGCCTGGCCCAGTCAGGACAAATCTCTCTCACCCACCAGTCCCACAGTCTCTCTGACCCAACCAAGAAAGCACACAGAAACTGACATTGTTTAGAAACTATATGGCCATGGCAGGCTTCTTGCTATCTGCTTCTTCTATCTTAAATTAACCCATTTCTGTTAGTCTATACTTTGCCACGTGGCTTGTGGCTTACCGGTGTCTTTACACGTTGCTTTTCATGGCGGCAGCTGGCGGTGTCTCTCCCCAGCCTTGAACTTCCCAGAATTCTCTTCTCTCTTGTCCTGCCTATACTTCCAGCCTGGCCACTGGCCAATCAGAACTTTATTTACACAGAGCAATATCCACAGCACTTCCCCTTTTCTTTTCTTTTTTTTTAAGGAAGGTTTTAACTTTTACATAGTACAATTACATATAACAAAACAATTATCAAGCAAGAATTATAGTTACAATATTAAAGAAGATATCCTATCTATCTTATATTTGTGAGTCTAAGGTTTTATATCTAACTTATCTTTTATCATAACTGAGGAAATTATAACTATCTAGTCTTCAACCACATCAAAAACCTCAGAAGGATATAATATTACCTGAGAACCGGGAGAAGGATGTAAGCATTTTTCAGGAGTCTTGCAAGAGTAGACAGAGACAGCTGGCAGCCTGGACAGTCACCTAATGTTTCTTTGTAAAGTTGGGGCATTTGTCTTCAGCCCACAGGGCTAGAGTCTCTTGGTCACTTTTTTTTAGTGTCCTGTACAATGTCTGGCAGTTTCCTCTGCGAAGCAGGAACCTGAAGGACCAGTTTGTAAAGCAAAGTTTAGTGGTCACCCTTCTATGGATCCTGCATGTCCAGTTGATCAAGCAGTCCAGGCAAGAACAGTTTCTTGTCCAAATGGCTATTTTTGCCAAGGTGAAAATAAACTCATATGAAGTGTCTTCAATGCCCATCCTCCTCTCTGAAGTAAAACGGTGCTGCCAGGAGCAGACATGTCTCACTGTCCAGAAAGTCTAAATTTTAAAAATATTTTAAATGCCATATTCTGTAGACCTTTGAAGTGTTTGAAGATTACCTGTCTATCTGAAATATCTCTGTGTATACCTAGAAGACTTAACTAACATGGCTATGAGTATGATTATCATAGATGACCAGTTATTAATCTATTTTTAATTATCCATTACAATTTTAAATGAGCTATATAAACATAATACCTTAAACAAGAGTAGAAATATACACACAATATAACAAAATTAACTAAGTTTGTATCAATAGACTAAAATCTAAACCAATGTAAAACATTTTAAACAAGTTGTTGCTCTTTAGAAGTAAGTTCCCTAATCTACCTTTTCATCCTATTATATCTATATCATATTCCCCTTTCTTCTTTAGAAAGAGATCTCATTTATAATCAACCTGCTTTAAAGAAAAATATTGGTTTTTCTCTGTCCCACACCAGAGGGCTCTTCTGATTTGGGACACAAGAATCTCTTAACCTTTTCTTTTATATGTCTGGGTTTAGAGAAGGAGTGAGCCAATTCCATCTCCAAAGCCAGCTTGATAATTTTGGGAATGTGGGCGTAGTTTCTCTTACTACTTCCTGCTGGAGGGGGCGCTGTATCTTATGGGGCTACAAAGAAAATTTTAGGATTATAGAGTAGTCCATTAGGGTGAACCTCTGAGCCAGTTGCCTTGAAACCATTCTGGATGTCAGATCATCTGGGCCATGGTGTCATTGGAGACCTTTCAGGTGGTCTTGGCTGATCAAACCTGATATATCTTAATCTGGAACAAATCCACAGCCTCTGGCTTTCTGTGGAAACAAAAGCAAAGTCTCCTTTCCAAAGTAACATATCCTTATATCCCAATTTTGAAGTCAAGGTACCTTTAAAATTTACATATTTGTTTAACTCAACAGCTTTTATGATCAAATCTTTTTTTGCAGTTAAAAATCCCAAAGACAAGACAAACCAGATTCTCTGTGTAATAACCATCTTTGTAAGACTGAAAGGCCTCTGTGGCTGCTGGCTCCACCCATCTCAGCTTACCAACATGGCGGTGGTACAGTTTACAGCCAGCACTGGGTCTGGAGCCATGTGTACCATCAACTATCAGAAGCAGTTCTATCAAAGCAGCACATAGCCCAGAAATCCTTTTTTTTTCTTTCTTTAACTCACAAAGGCTAAATCCACCATGTAGCAGAGTAAAGTGCCGCTTGAAGACTCCTCATTCCTGCCATACTGCAGGTTAGACGCACATGCCAGGAACCCGCCATAGTAGCTCAAACTGGCAGGCTGCCACTAACTTGAGAGAGACAACTAGGAAGCTGTTTTTAGCTCCGTTTTAGAATCTTTTTTCTCAGGTTTTAGGTGGAAATTCTTGCCAACACATTGGACGCCATTTGTAGTTAGAGTTTTCCTGCCTGGCCCAGTCAGGACAAATCTCTCTCACCCACCAGTCCCACAGTCTCTCAGACCCAACCAAGAAAGCACACAGAAACTTACATTGTTTAGAAACTGTATGGCCGTGGCAGGCTTCTTGCTATCTGCTTCTTCTATCTTAAATTAACCCATTTCTGTTAGTCTATACTTTGCCACATGGCTTGTGGCTTACTGGTGTCTTTACATGTTGCTTTTCATGGCGGCAGCTGGCGGTGACTCTCCCCAGCCTTCTACTTCCCAGAATTCTCTTCCCTCTTGTCCCACCTATACTTCCTGCCTGGCCACTGGGCAATCAGAACTTTATTTACACAGAGCGATATCCACAGCAGAAATTGGTATTTAAAATGAATTTTAAAAATCTTAATCGAATGAAATATATAGTTTTAAAATAATAAAGTCCTTAAAAAGTGAGTAAAGTAATATAAAAGGAAAAAAGACATGGAAAGATGTGAAATACACCGAGTCTGGATTCTGTATGATATTGTGTTGTCTTTAGATTTTCTGGTAGCTAATAAACGATAGCTGCTAAGACACATTTGAGTATGAAAGCTGCTAGATTAAACCAACCTACATATTTAAGAAAAAGTTGGGTTCCATCATAATTCAAGATGTTTCATTAAACTGAACATACAAATATGCAGAAATACACACACATGAAAGTGAACACATGGATGCACACAACCACATACTTGCACATTTAAGCACCCATACAGACACCCACACAGGCTCTCATCCCTACACATACAGGAAATATGGGCACACAGAACTGCACTCGGCCACACATGGGAACATATACCCAAAAGAACACTACTGTGCAAACAAAAGGCAACAGACATACAGAGAAACACACAAACACTCATAAATGTCTACACCCACAGATGAACAGAAATGCAACACAACACATACACACACACACACACACACACACACACACACACACACACACACACACACACACTTCTGAACCAGAATGGCAGGGAAAAGACTGCTGCCTTTTAGAACCTTTTCTGCTGCAGGATCAAGGAGTGGGTCCTCCCTGCTCCCTCCAAGGCTCTTAGATTCAGCCAGGCTCTGCCACCCTGGCCTGCACTTACTTTTCCTTCCATGAACTTTATCCATCCCGAGCCTGATCCCAAAGGTTCCAAGTTGATCCATCATAGTCTCTTCACTAAACATACCCAGGGTCCTCCACAGAAGATCTTGATAGCTAAGTGAAAGAGAGTGACCCATGGTCAACACCCAGGAGGTTTTCCACAGATTACAGTGCATATGATATGAATTCAGCCCCAATGTCAGTCAGAAAGAGGCCAGTGACATCACCTGCAATGCTTTTCAGGAACACAGCACTCCACACAACTGTGAGAGGGAAATGTTCTAAGACACAGCCATGCACATGATATAGTGAGTAATGCAATATCAGCAAGGAGATGCAATGTGGGACTTGATGTTGTGAAGCCAATGAGACAAACTAGACATTTCCTGTGGTGTTAGCTTTGTGTAGTGAAAGGAAAGAAGTCTCGTTTTATTTTTTAAATAGCTATGTTTAATTTTTGTTATTTATTACAAAACACATGAATTCCCAAACAATAAATATGTAAAATGAGGAGAGGGCTACTACATCCTTCCTCTTTCTGAACTACTGAAACTTGTAACATTTAGAAGAGACAAGATAAGACAAAAGATCGATCTTGGAGAGCACACTAGATCCAAAGAGTGCTGGCCAGCCAAATTAACCAAAACAGAAAATTTCATGTTCAGTGAGAGACCTGTGCTCAAGGGAATAAGGGAAAGAGTGACTGAGGACAACACTGGATGTCATTATCTGGCCTACAAACCCACCTATCAATGTACACATCTACACATGCATGTGTACATCATGCAGATACCGCATAAATCATGATCAGAAAAAAGTGAAGAGGACATCATGCTGAATGTACAGCAGAATTTAGACTATGCAATCAGATGTTTCAGCTGAGACCCACAACACAGCTATCCATCCCTTGAGGACTAAAAATGCCTCAGGGAGAGCACACATCTTAGTCAAGATATGTTGAGGGAATTGGAAAAAATGATCTCTTGAAGCCTCAAATCTGCCACCCCAACCTCAGACTATCAAAGGCCTCCCACGTCTATGGTCATCCAGTCAGCTACAGACTGGAAGCTCCAGGATGGGAGAACTGTCCAGCACTACCAACAGAAAACAGGGCTATCAAGCTGATATTCAAGCTTCTATCAGTGTGAACTAAGAGTTGAACAAAGAGAAGAGAACACATTGGGATGCAGGAAGACAGGAGAGGATCACATGCCACCCCAAATGTTAACAATGAGAATTATTCACTTGGGTGTTGGCCCTGGGCTCTAGTCATTGCAAGCTGCTTTCTACCCATGATCTGAATTGACCCCTGCAAAGCAAATGTGCCACAGGACACTGACCTCATCAACGAAAAACCTGTGCTGTTCCCTAACTAGCTCCCTGCATAGCAGCCCTCTGACCGTAGTGATATGTGGGTGTGTAAGATATGAATGACCCATCTCTCTCAATGTACTACAGCTTCTAGCAGAATAGGAGGGTTTGCTTGCCAATCATCCAGTATCTTGCAAGAGGCTAACTCACCAGAGAGACTTGTGAATGATCACAGAAATGAATACTTGGATGGTATGTAGGTGGGAGTCTGGATGGGTGGGTGGATGGCTACATGGGCATCTCTATGTTTATGGTTGGACAGTTGGGCAGCCTGACCCACTGCCTCAGCCTACCTGCTGCTGCTCAGCACAGGAGTCACAGATCTTCTCACAGGCCTCCTTCAAGTGCTTCTTCATCTCCTCCCAGGTCTCTTCAAGTGCAATCGGATCCTCCCACAGCTTTCTGTTCTCAAGTCCCAACACATACACTTTTTTCTTCAGCTGTGTCAAATATTGTAGAACCAGGCTGTGGAGGTAGCTGAACCACCATCCAAAAATGGTAAGCACCATCCAGATTCCATTTGCCATTCCTACTTCCAAGTACCACCAGCACTGAACAGTCCCAGGACCCTAGACACTCCAAGCATGGAGCACTCAGTAGCCAAGCCAGCTTCACTCAGGGACAGGCCAAATCCAGAGAATAACCGAATTTCAGAAAGATTCAAAGTACTTCTGGAAATCCTGGCCAAAACAATACTGTGCCTCTAAGAACAGGATGCAGCCCACACCTGGGCTTAACTGTTCAGGATATTGGGAAAGCATCAACAGGTAGAGGACAAACACTCTCTGAAGGAGGGTAGAAGTCCCAATAGGAATAAATTCTGGTTTCCCAGGGAAACCAGAACTGTGAAGCCCCTGCCAGAGCTCTGGAGGCCTTGGGATGCCAAACACATCCTTTATGGTGCAAGCCATTTTCCTGTCTAAGGGCTCTTGAGGTTAACAGGACATAGCTGGGAGGGTCTCAGTGTCTTCACAAAACTGAGTCCAAGACACACAAATTAATGGGCCACAAGGCAGGCTGCCTGCTAAGAGGAACATGGGCTGGAACCAGAGCCTTCACTTTGGATCAAGGACAAAGAGGGCAGAATCAGTCCCTACCAAGATAAATCGGGTACATGCCTGTAGCATTAATTCTCCTCAATCAGCTGCTTGTACCTGTCCAAGGCGTTGCTGATCTCCATGGGCAATTTCTGCACATCCAACATCACCTGCTGATGCTCCTTTTTCAGCATCTCAAGCTCAAAATTTAGCCTGTGGTGGGGCATGGCCCCAGGAGAAGAGAACCCCGTGAACACAGGCCACCAGGGTCACATAAATGAGGTGGTGTCATGGACTATCCCAGCCCAGTAGATGACAAAGCCTGGCACTTAAACACTGGGACCTCCTGGTGTTTATTAAATATCCTATCATGTCCCCAGGCCAGAAGAGACAGGAGTGATCCAGAGCTATATGAGCACTCTCAGTGAGCTTGGAACTATAGATTAGTTCTCTAAGAAGTTCCCTGGAGTCTGTGCCACATATCTGGGCCCAGCACAAACCTATAATATTTCTCCTGTCTTCACAACAGGGATTCTCATTCTTGTGTGCCTATTGCTGCACAGAGGACCAGAGCACATAATGAGTATTTCGAGGCAGCAGTCCCAACTTCAGGATGGCTACATAAACTCCAATGGAGATTCCAATGTTCTACCCAGGGGAGCACAGTGGTCAAGAGGTGTGCTGCTCAAATGGGACTCCCTGGCCTCAGCAGTGACATCACCTGGAACCTGTGAGAATGTAAAATCCTCAGGCCATGCCATAGACCCAAGATTCCCAGGAGCACAAAGACAGACAGACAGACAGACTAACAGACACACACACACACACACACACACACACACACACACACACACACACACACACACATAAACACACACATACCACATGAAGTCAGGATGCCCAAGAATGTTGGGACATGGCATTGTCTCAGAGTATAAAGAATAAGACCAGAGGGGAGCAGTGGTGAGCTCCAGGCCTCCCAGCTACACACTGACATAGATGATATTAACCAGGACCCTCCAGTTACTACCAAGCACTTCAGACACAATCATCTGCTGGTCAAGTACATAGACTCACCCCAAACTCACAGCACCTAGTATCTCCCACAAGCTAACACCTGTCAAGGCCTCTTGGAATGCATGTTGAGAACTCATACACTACCATCCCTATCCTCAGACTGTGATTCAGGCCACAGGCTCTGCTTTTCATTTGGAGGAAGCAGAACAGCCTATGCCCCCATCTCATTCCAACCCAGGGTACAAGTCTGCATCTCAAAGTCACTCATGAAAATTAGTTTAGGCAGTAAGACACCTGGAGTTTCTGCTTCTTGTTCCTCTGGAAACCTGGACTTGATACTGTGGTGTCAAGACAGTCAGCAGAGAACTGGGCATAATGACTACCTGTTGTTCAAATCCTTGTTACTATATTTGGCCAGGATAACACGCAGCTCATCTCTCTCACAGGCTGTGTTATGTAGCTGGATGGTGAGTTTCTCTATTTTTTTCATCTCCTCCTGCTGCTCCGGCTCAGTGAAGGTGCAGAGTTGGGATGGTGCCTCCTCACTAGTCCCTGCAGGTAGAAGAAGACAAATGAACTTGTATTCCTGAATGGCATAGGGCCAGGAGAGTCCATGCTGAGTCCCAAGAAGTGAATGCTGGAGACCAGTGAAGCTTCCAAACAGCAGTGCAGCTATCCTCAAAGTGGGGCTCCTGAGCTCTGTCTCTGTCCTCAACCAATGTGGATAATCATGTGCCTCACTCACTATTGCATCCCAATGGCCCTGGAAGGCATAAGCTAGCCCACCCATGTAGAATTGGAGGACAGTGTCAGCTCATATCTGACGTGATGCAAGTAACTCCTGTTGTTCCTAGAATTTAGGATCACCAAGTCCTCATCACATGTGCCCAGGACCAAAGCATCTGAAGATCTGCTGTGTGGTCTGGGGAGATTCACTTCCTTCCTATAGGCATCAATGGAAACTGTAGGAATCCACTGGGATGAAGTGCAGCAACACCCTACCCAGATAGGGACAGCTCAGTGGTCAATCTGTGCCTCCTGCCCCTCTTTGCCTCTATGAATGAAATGACAGAGTTCTCAGAAAAGCAGCTGCAACCTGGCTCTCCTAAACTAACCATCAGAGACTCTGGACTCTGGGTCCATTCTTAAGAAAGCCAGAGAAGCAGGCTAGGCTCATTGCTTCCCAGAAGCTCCCAGCTCCACTACCAGAAGGCCTGGCTCTAGTTCACCTTCTCCAGGAGCATCCCATCCCAACCTCAGGATTCACTGTGCCCTCCCCAGAACCATTTATTTCTCCAGGTTTTACAGAGTCTGAAGGCCGTCTTCCTTCTCTGGTCTCTATGGTTCTCTATTCTCTCTCTCAAGCAGCCAGCTCAGTCTTACCAACATGTCTGTGGGCACCAAACAAATAACCCACAGACAATGGTGTTGCCCCAATATTGGGAACATCATAGAGAACACCAAGGGCTCTTCAGGAAAGAACATAATCTTCAGGGGAGGGACTATTAGGGTCACCACCAATGGCCCTCACCTACCTAGTAACTAGCTCTTGTGCAATTCACCAGAAGCCATGTTACCCTTCCCAGGAGCCTTCCCAAAAACACAAAGGAATACATTCAGCACCCCCCCCCTTACAAAGCCAGAGATCTCTGCTTTGTTAGAATATTTTCACTACTTCATGTATGAGAAGTAGAAGATTCTGTTCCAAACACATCCCAGGAAATAACTGGCCCCTTCTTGAGATCTCTAATCAATAACATGAGAAATAAAGTTTGCTAGGGAATTAGGTCAATGGGGAGGAAAGATAGATCCCCTGGTGTAAACAAACACGTTGTGGAGGATTCACAGGGCTCTTAACAGTATGTGGGTGTGGTGGGAGGTTGTGGATGTCCTGTCAGAACAAGGAAAGGTCCCATAGTTAATGAGGAATTACCTCAAATCTTCAGCAGAATACATTCCAGCCCTTGTGATGTTAGCAAATGTGTGGTACATGAGTGACATATCAGGCTGGAGATGCTAATTACTGGGGCTCTCCAGGTGAGCCCTGAGACAAGACCAAACACTCCTAGGAAGAGCAATGGTCCATTCCTTCACTCAAGTTTAAGGAAACATGAATGGCTAGAGAGTGGCCAGACACAGATATGTAAGGGCATTTTTAGAAGAGCAAATATGTCACAGTCATGGGAGAGTATATAGTGAGTCACGGTTATGACACCTAGAGATACACAAAGGCTAATTCCCTGATCTGGAGCCACCTGTGACAATGCACATGCCCTTAGGAAAGGTGACACAGCCAGCTTGAATTACAACATCCAACAGAGCATGAGAGAGGCGTGCAGAGGGTACAAGAGGACAGATTATCAGGGGGTCCTTTGCTCTAGATCTTTCCCAGAGCCGTTCTTCACATTTGTGAATTTCCTGGCAGTCCTGAAATGAGGAGCTAGCACCATGTTCAGTCTGGAATGAAAATTCTCCAGAAGCTAGACTGTGACTTCAGATGTGTACTTGGTGGAACCCAGAACAAATGAGTGATTTTGGGTAAACCATGTCCATTAAGATGTTATATCACACTGACAACCATGTTAGACAAGGTTAGGTATCTCAGTAGTTCCCTATTCCAAAAGTCAAGGGACAGTGCTTGCACTCCACACTACTTCAACTCAGTTCATCCTGACACACTGAAGGATGCTCAGGAAGTGACTGAGAGATGAAACTTTCCCCAGGCTGCTTCTGAAAGCCCAGATGCCAGCCTTCCCCTCTGTGGATGTCAGTTCTCCCATCTCTCTATAGGGTGGTGGATGACTCAGAAGTACCTTGTTTCCTCTGTGTCCAGCACAAGGTGACCCAGGGGACAGCCTCATAAGGCTTATTCACAGTTTCAGAGGTTACACCTTGGCTTCAGAGCCCTCAGCCATGTGCGTTCAGAGCCTGGAGAAAATTGCTACTGTCCACGAGCCCTCAGAGAGTAGAGAGATGCCCAAGTCACTTCCTTGATCCTTCAGAGTCTTGTGTTAATAGAGAAGCCATGCAGGGGCAGAACATAGTCACCAGATTCACAAAGCCATCCTCACTGACAGCCCAGGACACCCAGAGCTGGCAGGAAGGGGCAGTCTCTGTCCAGGTCCACTGAATCTAACAGTTCTCAGGCTGGACTGGAGACCTGTGTACCACACACATCTGGAAACTCAGAAATCTTAGGGGTCATTGGAAGACAACAGCACTTGGTGGCTCCTGTCCTGCTAGTGGCTGTGATGTAAAGTATGAGAACCTCAGGCTTTGCACTCTCCTTTCCCTATGATTACTGGCACACACCTAAAGAACACTAAGTGCAATGATGGTACTGAAATCTCACTAATTCCTCTGTGCCTCCAAAGCAGATGGTACCCAGCAAAGCAGCCACAGCCTTGTCAATTCCTGACTATCAAACTAACCATCATGGATCCTTCATCTTGGTCTGCTCTTTAGGAATCCAGAGCAGGATAGATAGGTCTATTGCGTCCCAGAAGCTCCCAGTCCCTTAGCCCTAGCCCTGAAAAGCTCAAGCCTACCACTTCCAGAAAGCTCCACAGCCCCTTCCTAGGTGCAGTTGGTTTTGCCACAACATTGGTGACATCACAGGGGATGCCAAGAGCTCTCCAGGATGCAATAGAATATCCAGACAAGGGACTGCTGGTGTCACGGGGAACAGCCTTTGCCACCCTGCCAATTACTGCTCCCTAAACTGACCAGAAGCCTTTCCTGGGACATAGGGTAAGCCATTCAGCACCTCCTCCTTCCAAAGCCAAAAATCTAGCTCTCTGCTACATTAGAAACATTTTGTCTGTGGGGCATTAAAGGCGCAACTCAATTTCCAAACACTGCCCAAGAATGGCTCTTCCCCTCCCTAAGACTCATACTCAAAGATGAGAAATAAAGGATGCTGAGAAAGTAGGTCAGGATGAGGAGGAGGAGGAAAGAAAGGTGGGTCCCTGAAGTGAACAAGCTCCGGGGGAAGATCCTCTGACTGTTAACAGTCTGAGTTTATGAAAACAAAGAGAAATTATGTATATAATGATACCAGTTTCCCCCATAGCCTCAGCATCATTTTTTCCAGTCATGAGACTGTTAGTGAAGATGTGATAAGCTTTCACAGGTCAGGCTGGAGCCACCTGAGCACTGGGTCACTGGGGTGGTCCCTCAGACAAAAGCAAACACTCCAGAGTGAACATGATGGCCCAAACCTGGAGTCAGGAGGCTAAAGAAAGAACAGTGACAAGTAAGAGGTCAACCTGGTGTGTAGAGGCATCATGAGTGGAAAATGCACACACATACATGCAAATGTGCATGCACACACACACACACACACACACACACACACACACACGGATGCAAGCACATGCACACACAAACACACATGTGGTTTGCACAATGAAGAAAGGATTAGACAGTGTGAAGGATTGCCTTCCAATCTCAGAACCTGCAAGGGAGGCTGGGAAATAATTGTGTGCTGGTGCTTTCAGACAGCTTGGCCATGTGAACAATGAAATGTGAGACAACACACCTCCATGTCCTGAGCCCCAGCCCAGGAAAACACACAAGAGTCTATTGCATATGCTTGCTGATTATCACACTGACCTGTCATGGAAGATGGTTAGGCGTCTCTCACAGACTCTGAGAGTCAGCAGCTGAAGGACTGCATCTGCCCTGCAAACCACTCTATCACAGTCCAACCCTAGCACACTGAAGGATGTTCAGGAAGGGATTGACAGATGAGACTTTGCCCTAGCTGGTTCTGAAAGCTCAGGCTGTAGGTGTCAACATTCCTATAGCTCTGTATAGAGGTGGGTGCTGATTTCCTCTGGCTTCCTTAGCAATTCTTCAGGGGACCCGAGTGACAGTTTCCTCAGTCATGTTCACAGCTGCAAGTATACAACTTGGCTGCAGAACACTCAAGTCTCTGGTTTCAGAAGTCAGGAGATAAAAGTCCACAAGCACTCAGATGCTGTGGAGATGCTCAGATCTCCCGCTAGGTCCCTGTAGTACATGGCTGTAGATAGAGTAGCCATGTAGAGGTAGATCATGGTCACTGGACTCAAGTCACCACACTGATAGCCCAGGCACCCAGAGCTGGCAGGAAAAAGCCAGTGTCTATCCTAGTCCACTGGTCCTCAGAGTTCTTTGCTGCACCTGAGAACTGCCTGACACCCACACCTGCTGACTCAGAATCCAGCTGAAGGGAATGTTGGTCAGAGGAGTCTGCTGGACAGCCTGAGGACACAAGGTCTTGGCCAGAAGCATGTTACCCTCCCTGTGACTAGTGTCAGACAGCCACTGCACCTAAGGGAAACCGCTGGAGTGCAGGGATGCCCTGCCATGAGCACGGGGCACCTCACAGGTCCCTCCCTTTCTTCCTAATGGACTCTTTGTCTCCTGCCCACAAACACACAATAAGAGTGAAAGCCAGGAACCCCCAGCACAGCAGCTATGCCCTTGCCAGCTCCTGGCTTTAAGGACAAACCCTTCTGGAACCCTTGACTTTCAGGAATTATGATAAATAAGCAGGGAAGTCCATTTGCTTCTCAGGCCCCAGCTCTGAAAGGCCCCATTTCTGAAAGGCCCACTCAAGCCCACCTCTTCCAGGAAGATCTCCATCCCCTGCCCAGAACTCACTGTGCCATCTCCAGAACCATTTATTTCTCTGAAGGCCAGCCTCCTTCTGCCTCTCTCTGGTATTTCCATGCTCTCCATTCTCTCTCCCAAATAGCCTGCTCAGCCTTGCCAGCATGCCTAAGGGTGAGCCCAACAGGCAGTGAACTACTCCACAGGCAGTTGGGGTCACCAAAACACTAGTGATATCACAGAAGAGCTCCAGGATACAAGAGATTTTCAGGGAAGGGACTGCTGGTGATGTCACTGGGCACTGCCCTGGCCTCCCTGCTAATTAGCTCTCCCCAAATTGACTGGAAACTGAGGTTTCCTTTCTAGAAGTTTCTCCTGTGACACAGGGGAAAACCTTCAGCACCTTCTTCCAAAGCTAGAGATTTCTTTCTGCTTCATTAGGAGTCAAGTGCTTTGGTTGGATGAAGTTGGTTGGGCCTTGGCATGGATAGGAGCTTTCTATTAGGACTCAAAGGCCTAGGGACCTAGGCAGGGGTGGGGGTGGCACTTCTAGATAGTAAACCTATCCTCAGTTTCCATTCCTGTAGCACAGAGTCCAGTTCCCAGATTTTCCCTGTTTCCCAAAGGCCAGTATCTTTCTTCCAGACCTTTAATTTTATGGCCATTGGTTATGTTTTCATATTATGCATTCTTTGGGAGGAGGCTTTCTTTCATTTTTTTACCATTGTACTTTTTTTTCATATTTGTCCAAGTACCCTCTCACATAGCCACTGGTTGTCTCTCCATTAAATAGTCCCCCTTTGCTTCCATGGCAAACAGACAGATATATCTGGACTTCACATAAAAGACAAAACACATTACTTTCCCCCTCATTATCCTCTTGTCTCTCTCTAGACTCTTCCTCTGCCTCCAATAGTCCCTGCTCTTCTGTCGTGTCATGTATAAGTATGTATGTGTGTGTGTTCTACATATGAGAAAAAATCCTTCTGAGTCTTAGTTAACATAATAGACCAGTTCAATCTTTTTTTCCTGAAAATGGCATGATTTCACTCTTTTTTATAACTTACTACAAATCTACTACTGTGGCAGTTTGAGTAGGAATGGCCCCCATAGACTCATGTGTTTGAAGGCTTGACCCATAGTGGAATGGCATTATTATTGTTGGAGTAGGTGAGGCCTTGTTGGAGTAGGTGTGGCCTTTGATGGAGTAGGTGTGGCCTTGCTGGAGTAGGTGTGGCCTTGCTAGACGAAATGTGTCACTGTGGGAGTGGGCTTTGAGGTCTCATATATGCTCAAGCTATGCCCAGCACACAGTCTCTCCTTCTGCTGCCTGTGGATCAAGATGTAGAACTTTCAGCACTTTCTCCAGCACCATGTCTGCCTGCACACCACCATGTCCCATCATGATGATAATGGACTAAACCTCTGAAACTGTAAGTCAGCCCCATCGAAATGTTTTCCTTTATACGATGCCAAGGTTGCTGGGCAGTGATGGCACACACCTTTAATCCCAGCACTTGGGAGGCAGAGCCAGGTGGATCTCTGTGAGTTCAAGGTCAGCCTGGTCTCCAAAGTGAGTTCCAGAAAATGCGCAAAGCTACACAGAGAAACCCTGTCTCAAAAAAACAAAAAGAAAAAAAAAGTTGGCAAGGTCATTTAGGAAACCCAAAGTAAGGCAACAAAGTGTGTGTGTGTGTGTGTGTGTGTGTGTGTGTGTGTGTGTGTGTGTGTGTGTATTTATTTCACATTTTCTTTATCTAGCCAACTGTTGATGGGCCTCTAGGTTGGTTCTTGGCTATTGTGAACAGTGCAACAACAAACATGACATACAGGTGTCTCTGTGGTATGCTAATTTTGATTCCCTCAGATATACTTAAGAATAACGGTGTTACATGCTGTTTCTATCTTTAGATTTGTTTTGTTCATTTAAAACTTTTTTTCATTACTTTTTTAAATTTTGTTTTATTTTTTGTTTTTCTATTTTTAAAATACTTTTTCTTTATTATTATGTATTTTAAATTTTATACATCAGCCATGGGTTCCCCTGTCCTCCCCTCTCCTGCCCCCACCCCCACCCTCCCCCCAGCCACTCCGCTCCATTCCCATGTCCTCCAGGATCAAGGCACCCCTGGGGATTCATCAAACCTGGTAGATTCAGTACAGGCAGGTCCCATCACCTCCCACCAGACTGAGCAAAGTGTCCCTGTGTAAGCCCAAGGTTCCAAACAGCCAGCTCATGCACTAATTACAGGTCCTGGTCCCACAGCCTGGATGCCTCCCAAACAGTTCAAGCTATTCAATTGTCTCACTTATCCAGAGGGCCTGATCCTTCTGGGGGCTCCACAGCCTTTGGTTCATAATTCATGTGCTTCCATTCAATTGGCTATTTGTCCCTGTGCTTTTTGCAATCTTGGATTCAACAATTCACGCTCTTGCAGACCCACCTCTTTCTCGACAGTTGGACACGTGGAGCTCCACCTGGGGCCTGGCTGAGGATCTCTGCATCCACTTCCATCAGTTATTGGATGAGAGTTCCAAGACGACTGTTAGGGTGTTTAGTCATCTGATAACCAGACTAGGTCAGATCAGGCTTTCTCTCAACCATTGCCAGCAGACTACAGAGGATATATCATTGTGGATTTCAGAGGACCTCTCCAGCACTCTGCCTATTCCTGTTCTCATGTGGTCTTCATTTATCATGGTCTGTTATTCCTCATTCTCCCTTGCTGTTCTTGATCCAGCTGGGATCTCCTGCTCCCCTAAGCTTTCTTTCCTTCAAATCTTGACCTTCATTACTCCCACTGTCGTCCAGGTTGTTCATGTAGATCTCATCCATTTCTCTGTCATTGGGTGATCCTTATGTCTTTCCTAGGGTCCCGTTTTCTAGGTAGCCTCCCTGGAGTTGTGTAGCAGTCTAGTTATCTTTGTTTTATATCTAGTATCCTCCTATGAGTGAGTACATACCATGTTTGTCCTTCTGAGTCTGGGTTACCTCACTCAAGATGATTTTTTTCTAGATTCACCCTTTTGCCTGCAAACCTCATGATGTCATTGTTTTTCTCTGCTGAGTAGTACTCCATTGTGTATATGTACCATATTTTCTTTATCCATTCTTCAGTTGAAGGGTATCGAGGTTGTTTCCAGGTTTTGGCTACTACAAACAAAGTTGATACGAACATAGCTGAGCAAATGCCCTTGAGGTATGATTGAACATTCCTTGGGTATATGCCCAAGAGTGCTATAGCTAGGTCTTGGGGGAGATGGATTCCCAATTTTCTAAGGAAGCACCATATTGATTTCCAAAGTGGCTGTACAAGCTTGCATTCCCACCAGCAGTGGAGGAGAGTTCCCCTTGCTCCACATCCTCTCCAGCATAAGCTGTCTTCTATGCTTTTGATCTTAGCCATTCTGACAGGTGTAAGGTGGTATCTCAGAGTCATTTTGATTTGCATTTCCCAGATAATTAGGGATGTTGAGCAATTCCTTAAATGTCTTTCAGCCATTTGAACTTCCTCTGTGGAGAATTCTCTGTTTAGATCTATACCCCATTTCTTAATTGGACTGTTGGGCATTTTGATGTCTAATTTCTTGAGTTCTTTATATATTCTGGATATCAGCCCTCTGTCAGATGTGGGGTTGGTGAAGACCTTTTCTCATTCTGTAGGCTGTCAGTTTGTCTTGTCGACCGTGTCCTTTGCTCTACAAAAGCTTCTCAGGTTCAACAGGTCCCACTGATCGATTGTTTCTCTCAGTGTCTATGCTACTGGTGTTATATTTAGAAAGTGATCTCCAGTGCCAATCCGTTCAAGAGTACTTCCTACTTTCTCTACTATCAAGTTCAGAGTAGCTGGATTTATGTTGAGGTCTTTGATCCACTTGGATTAAAATTTTGTGCACAGTGACAAGATATGGATCTATTTGCAGCCTTCTACACATTGACAACCAGTTATGCCAGCACCATTTGTTGAAGATGCTTTCTTTTTTCCATTGTACATTTTTGGCTTCTTTGTCAAAAATTATATGTTCTTAGGTGTGCGGGTTAATGTCAGGGTCTTCAATTCTATTCCATTGGTCCACATGTCGGTTTTTATGCCAGTACCAACCTGTTTTTATTACAGTAGCTCTATAGTAAACCTTGAGGTCAGGGATTGTGATACCTCAAGAGGTTGTTTTATTGTACAGGATTCTTTTGGCTATCCCAGGTTTTTTGTTTTTCTATATGAAGTTGAGTATTATTCTTTCCAGGTCTGTGAAGAATTGTGTTGGTAATTTGATGAGAACTGTGTTGAATCTGTAGATTGCTTTTGGTAAGATCGCCATTTTTCCTATGTTAATCCTGCCTATCCATGAGCATGGGAGGTCTTTCCATTTTCTGACATCTTCTTCAATTTCTTTTTTCAGGGACTTAAAGTTCTTGTCATTTAGGTCCTTCACATGCTTAGTTAGCTTAACCCCAAGGTATTTTATATCATTTGTTGCTATAAAGGGTGATATATCTCTGATTTCCTTCTCAGTCTGTTTGTCTACTGTATATAGGAGGGCTACTGATTTTTGTGAGTTGATCTTGTATCCTGCAATGTTGCTGAAGGTTTTTATTAGCTGTATCAGTTCCTTGGTTGAATTTTTGGGGTCACTCATGTATACTAACATGTTAACTGCAAATAGGGAGAGGTTGACTTCTTCCTTTCCAATTTTTGTCCCCTTTATCTCTTTACGTTGTCTTATAGCTCTGGCTAGAACTTCAAGTACTATATTGAATAAGTAGCGGGAGAGGGGACAGCCTTGCCTTGTTCCTGACTTTAGTGGTATTGCTTCGAATTTCTCTCCATTTAATTTGATGTTGGCTGTTGGCTTGCTGTAGATTGCCTTTATTATGTTTAGATATGTTCCCTGTATTCCTGATCGCTCCAAGACCTTTATCATGAAGGGGTGTTGGATTTTGTCAAATGCCTTTTCTGCATCTAGTGAGATGATCATGTGGTTTTTTTTCTTTGAGTTTATTTATATGGTGTATTACATTGACAGAATTTCATATGTTGAACCACCCTTGCATCCCTGGGATGAAGCCTACTTGATCATGGTGGATAATTGTTTTGATGAGTTCTCTTTCTTTGTTGCATCTTTGTTTGGCTTAGGAATCAGGGTAATTGTAGCCTCATAGAAGAAGTTTGGTAATATACCCTCTGCTTCTATTGTGTGGAACAATTGAAAGAGTATTGGTATTAAGTCTTCTTTGAAGATCTGGTAGAATTCTGCAGTGAAACTATCAGGTCCAGGGCTTTTTTTGGTTGGGAGTGTTTTAATGACTGATTCTATTTCCTTAGGGGTTATTGGACTATTTAAATAGTTTATCTGTTCTTGATTTAACTTAGGTATGTGGTACCTATCCAGAAAATTATCCATTTCTTTTAGATTTTCCAGTTTTGTGGAGTAGAGGTTTTTGAAGTATGACCTGATGATTATCTGGATTTCCTCATTGTCTGTTGTTATGGCCCCCTTTTCATTTCTGATTTTGTTAATTTGGATGCTCTCTCTCTGTCTTTTTGTTAGTTTGGATAAGGGCTTGTCTATCTTGTTGATATTCTCAAAGAACCAACTCTTTGGTTCATTAATCTTTTGTATTTTTCTCTTTATTTCTATTTTATTGATTTCAGCTCTCAATTTGATATTTTCCTGGTGTCTGTTCCTCCTGGGAGACTTTGCTTCTTCCTGTTCAAGGGCTTTCAGGTGTGCTGTCAAGTCACTAGCATGAGATTTCTCCAGATTCTTTATGTGGGCATTCAGTGCTATGAATTTTCCTCTTAGCACTGCTTTCATAGTATCAAATAAGTTGGGGTATGTGGTGTATTTATTTTCATTGATCTCTAGGAAGTCTTTAATTTCTTTCTTTATTTCTTCCTTAACCCATTGGTGATTCAGTTGAGCATTATTCAGTTTCCATGAGATTGTAGGATTTCTGTAGTTTTTTCTGTTGTTGAAATCAACTTTATACCATGGTGGTCTGATAGAACACAGGAGGTTATTCCAATTGTTTTGTATCTGTTGAGATTTGCTTTGTGGCCAAGTATGTCATCAATTTTAGAGAAGGTTCCATGGGGTGCTGAGAAGAAGGTATATTCTTTTTTGTTTGGGTGGAATGTTCTGTAGATATCGATTAAGTCCATTTGAGCCATAACATCAGTTAAGTCCATTATGTCTCTGTTAAGTTTCAATTTGGCCAATCTGTCCAGAGGTGAAAGTGGGGTGTTGAAGTCTCCCACTATTAATGTATGGGTTTTTATATGTGATTTAGCTTTAGTAATGTTTCTTTTACATATGTGGGTGCCCTTGTGTTTGGGGCATAAATGTTCAGAATTGAAACTTCATCTTGGTGGACCTTTCCTGCGATGAGTATGTAATGTCCTTCATCATCTCTTTTGATTGATTTTAGTTTGAAGTCTATATTGCTGGATATTAGGATGGCTACACCAGCTTGCTTCTTAAGACCATTTGATTGGAAAGTCTTTTCCCAGCCTTTTATTCTTAGGAGGTGTCTCTCTTTGAATTTCAGGTGTGTTTCTTGTATGCAGTAGAAAGATGGATCCTGTTTTCATATCCATTCTGTTAGTCTGTGTCTTTTTATAGGTTAATTAATTCCATTGATATTAAGGGATACTAATGGTCAGTAATTGTTCATTCCTGTTGTTATTTTTATTTTTGGTGGTAGTGTGTGTGTACTTCTCTTCTTTGGGGTTTACTGCTGTGGTGTTTTCTGCCTGTGTTTTCATAGGTGTATCTGCCTTCCTTAGGTTGGAATTTTCCTTCTGGTGCTTTCTGTAGGTCTGGGTTTGTGGAAAAGTATTGTTTAAATCTGGTTTTGTCTTAGAAGGATTTTTTCACTCCATCTATGACGATTGAAAGTTTTGCTGGGTATATTAGTCTAGGCTGGCATCCATGGTCTCTTAGTGTCTGCATTATATCTGTCCAGGTCCTTCTGGCTTTCAAAGTCTCCATTGAGAAATCGGGTGTTATTCTGATGGGTTTGCCTTTATTAGTCACTTGGCCTTTTTCCTTTGCTGCCCTTAATATTCTTTCTTTATTCTGTACGTTTAGTTGTTTATTATGTGGCGAGGGGAATTTTGGGGGGTCTAGTCTGTTTGGTGTTCTATAGGCTTCTTGTATCTTCATAGGCATTTCCTTCTTTAAGTTGGGAAAGTTTTCTTCTATGATCTTGTTAAATATATTTTCTGTGCATTTGAGTTGGTATTCTTCTCTTTCCTCTATCCCTATTATTCAAAGGCTTGGTCTTTTCATGGTGTCCCAAATTTCTTGGACATTTTGGGTCATGACTTTGTTGGTTTTAGTGTTTTCTTTGACTGGTGAATCTTTTTCTTCTAATGTATCTTCAACACCAGAGATCCTCTCTTCCATCTCTTGCATTTTGTTGGTTATACTTGCCTCTGAAGTTCCTGTTTGTTTACTCAGATTTTCTGTTTCCAACATTCCTTCAGCATAGTGTATTCTTCATTTTTTCTATTTCCCTCTTCAGGTCTTGGATTGTCTCCTTGCTTTTTCATGATTTTCATTCAAGGATTTATTGTTTTCTTCTGCTTTAATTGTCCTTTCCTCTAGTTTTTTATAGCACTCTTCCCATTTTTTGTTTGTCTGTTCCTCTACGTTATTTTTGATTTCTTCTATATAAGGCTCTAGCCTCTTCATGATGTTACTTATAATGTTGTTTTCTTCTTCTTCTTCCATTCCATGATATTCAGGTCTAGCTGTTGGAGAAGGGCTAGGTTCTGGTGATGCTGTATTGCTCTTTATTTTGTTGTATGTACTTCTGCCTTGATGTCTGCCTATCTCCTCTTGTGTTCGTTCTTGGTCTTATCAGTGTACTTGGTCCAGAGAGAGTTGATAGATTTAGGGAGCCTCTCTCTGGTCCAGATGGAAGCTCTGGGCCAGATGGGAGCGCTGGTCCAGAAGAGAGTGTTGGCCAGATAGGAGCTGGGGGGCTAGAGTCTCAGGAATTCCCTGATGTCCCCTTATTTTGTCCAGATGGGAGGTCCTCTTGTCCAGATGGCAGTTCCTCTGGTCTCTGGTCCAGATGGGAGTTCCAGGGCAGGATGGAAGCTTGGGGCTGGTCTCTGAGTCTCAGGAAGTGGCTGGGGTCTCCAGCAGATGGGTGTGGGGGCAGGGTGTGGAGACTGCAGTGTCTGCCTTCAGTCTTGGAAAAGGGGAGCCTTCCCACAGGGCCCGCCAATTGGCAGGAATCTGGGGCCAAGTTGGTCAGGTCCTCCCCGGGGTGGCCTGTATACCGGTGCAGTTGCTTCTCTGACTATAACCCAGGCACTCACCTCTGGTCCAGATGGGAGTACCAGGGTGGATGGAACAGGAGGAGGCTTTCTGTATATTCATCCATGTGTTTTCAGGAAGTCTCTGGTTTACAATCTGATATTTTTTCAATGGAAACTCCCTTGTTTTGGCAACTTAGGTGGCCCAGCTACAAGGTGTACATAGAATGTATACTCTGTATTCCTACTGCAAAAGACAAACTCCCACGCCTTCCTTTCTGTGATACAACCAGACCCATAAAGTGAGCATCAGTGAGCAAAGAATCAAGACAGAATATGAGTGGCTGGTCTGTAATCACATAGCTGTCACCTACCCTGATTATGTTACTTGTGGTGGGAAAACCCACCCACTGTGGGTGGCACCATTCACTAGGCTGGAAACCTGGACTGTATAAAAAGAGAAAGGGAGCTGAGCACAAGGCTTCATCTCCCTTTGCTTCCTAACTGCAGATTCAATGTGACCAGCTGCCTTGAGTGTCTGCTGCCATGACATTTCCATCTTGGTGGACTGTATTCTAGGTGTGTGGGACACAATTGAGGAAGAAAAAATTAGAGATACATTTTACAATTGCAAATTGCTGACTTTGCTTCTGTAAACTTGCTTGCGTTAGACACTGACCCATCCTCTCCCTGGAAATAAGTAAAAAGTTTCAGAGCCCAGCCGTCAGCCTTGGCACAAGGTCTGTAATTATAGATTAAAATAATAATAAGTCCCTGTTTAAAAATTCCTCAAAGGGGACCCAAGATAAGGACCATCTGGAGAGTTCAGCAAACTAGGTCAAATGTCAGCCCATCATAAGCCTATAACTCTGTGAACTCCCCCCCCCAGAGTAACCGCTCCCCCTAGACCTCACCTGAGCCAACCAGTTTACAACAAATGTTACAAAATTTCCTGCGTAACAAAATGATTGCTGAAATATATGATGATTTTTAAATTGGGCCAAACCCAGGGCACCTGTTATCTTATGCTAATTTTGTAGGTTCTGCCTTTAAAAATGCTTGTAACCACTGCTCAGGGCTCTCTGACTGACCAGGACAGAGAGCCCACTTGCGCCAGTGCTGAATACATTCCTCATGTGTGTTGCATCTGCTGATTTGGAATCTTGGTTTCTGGGTGAGCCCTCTCACATACGAAAGTATCCCAGGGGTCTGGGGTCTTTCAAAATAAACCATTCCTCCCTTTTCTAAGGGTATTTTATCACAGCAACACCAATAGACACTAAGTCATTCTGGATTTGAACTCCTGAATTTCAGAGTTGATGCTGAAACTCCTGTATTGCTTAAGACATCCAGTTTGTGGTACTTTGCTATGGCAGCTCCAGCAAACTGATGTGGGAATTCTCAAATGGCTGTTACTCAAACATTGGCTGAAGCTTATTTGAGGGAGGGTAATTTCAGCTCCTGCTGACAGGGCATCTGTTGCTTTCCTCAAGAATGCACGAGACTTGTGTCTTAGCTGTTTATATAAGGGCTTTTTAACTTCCCATAAAGATGAACACCTCATGAAGAGGTCCCAGATGCCCAATCTAATCCAGCCCTTTCTACCCCACACTAGCTGTCTCAAAGTCCTGATGACACAGAAGCTCTTGACCTCGTATTAGCTTACTCCAGAACTTCTTTTTCTTGGAATTAGAGAATGCTGTTCTAGTGGGGGAGGGGTAGACTGTGACTTACAGCAATGCCTGAGCATTACTATAACCACTGGAGCTTGTGAAGACAACTTTGCTTGTGAATGTAATATTGTCAACCACCTTCTTGGACAAGCAAAATCTATCTTGGATAAAACATATTTTCCTAAGTCAGGTACAGATAAATAAATCCATGTTCCCACAGTAGAAACTCAAAAGTTGATCTCACAGAAACAGGAGGGCTGGGGATGGTCAGTGTAGGATGCTGCCCAGTGTGCTTGAAGCCCTGGGATTCCTCTTCAGTGCCACCTACTAAATAAGTAGACAGCAGAGGAGTGGTTGCCAGATCTTGGGACAGGTGTCAGAGGGTAATAGTGGACATAGGGTTGCAGAGTCAGATAAGAGAGAACATTTCATTCTATTTAATAACTGGTTGATAGCAATTAAACAAATATCTCAACATAGCTGCTAAAGAGAAATTTTTGAATGGTCTCAACACAAGATATGATAAGATATGATATAATTCCAGTGCCCCAATTTTAACCCTAGCTTCATAGCAGACCCTATGCTACCACCTCCCCTTCCTGTATGCCCCTTTTGCCAGTGGGTCATGAAGCACCATCCATCACCACAGCCATTTGTCTCAGTGTAGAGCTTCCATAGGCACCCCCTGGGATCCTGCCAGCAACACACCCCAAGGAATCAGGTTGGCAATCTTTAGTGTCCCTCCTGTCCTGCAATTCCAATCCCTCAGCCTTATCCCCAGCTCTGTAGCAACTCACCTGCTGTGACGTCTGCTCCCTCCTTGCCACAATCCACAAGGGACTGAATACTCAGATCCTGGTGAGTGACCCAGCTTTCCTAACAATTTGTAGACTATCACACACACACACACACACACACACACACACACACACACACACACACACACATTCTAACCCACCCCAGTCCTTAGTGTCTGTTGCCAATACCCAGAAACACATTCTACCTTGGATCCCCAGGGTCCACGCCTGGAAGGATCTCAGAAGCATTCCCAGGTAACCCACTGTACTTAATCCAGAGAAGAAGGCAAGGGAATCCTAGGAATAGAACACCAACCCAACAAACACAAGACAAGATATTAGCACCAAGAATTACAATCATCCCAAACCTAGATGCCTAGAGGCCAGCATAAAAACACAATGGATAACAGCCTGGACAATATGCACCCTAGAGCCCAGTAACCCTACAACAGCAGGCCACGAGAAGTTCAACAGAGCTGAAGCAGAGAACAAGGGCATCAAAATAGTCCTTAGGAATCTGCTCAAGGACCTGAAAGAGGCTATGATTAAATGAGCTAATGAAATCTATGAAAACATGAAGGAAAAATAAAACGAAAGAAGAAAACTGAGACATAAAAGTGAATGTAAATCCTTCAAGAAAACCCAAACTAAGGGAAAACTGGAAATGAAAAATTTAAGAACTGGAACACCTCAGAGGCAAGCCACAACCACAGAATACAAAAGATTGAAGAGAGTATCTCAGGGATTGAAAACAAAATGGAAGAAATGAAAATGTTCAAAGAAAATGCTCAGTCTAAAATATCCTGACAGTAAACACACAAGAAATCTGGACACTATGAAAAGACCGAGTCTGCAAATAGCAGGTATATAGAGGAAGAATAAGAACCCAGCTCAAAGGCATAGAAAACTATTTTCAACAAAATCATAGAAGAAAATTCCCTAACCTAAAAGAGGAGATGCCTATCAAGGTACAAGAAGCACAGAGAACACCAAAGACACTAGATCAGAAAGAAAATTCCCTTCAGCATATAATTATCAACAGTAAATATACAGAACAAGGAAAGAATATTAAACGCTACACGGGCATAAGACTAAATAATATAAAAGAGCTAGCAAAATAACACCTGACTTTTCTATTTAAACTTTAAAAGAGACCACAGACATCAGCCCAGACCACTCTACCTAGCAAAATTCCCAATCACAATAAATGGAGAAAGAAAGACGTTTCATGATAAATACCAAATTTAAGCAATACCTTACTTACAATTCCAGCTCTACAGAAGGAGCTAGAAGGGAAACGTCCACCTCACAAGGTTAACCACATGCAAGAAAACACAAGGAACAAATGATCTCAGACCAGCAAATCAGAATGAGGGACCCATACCATACACCCTAACAACAAAATAATGAGAATCAACCAACACTGCTCATTGAAATAACCCCCTGTGTCCTAACAGACCACCACACATCTAAGCTGGATATCAACAACAGAACCAAAAAGCTTACAAACTCATGGGAACTGGGTAACTATCTACTGAATAAAACAATGGGTCATGACAGAAATCAAAAACCTTCCAAAACTGGATGACAATACACAACACACCCAACTCTAAGGGACACGGTGAGATGGTTCTAAGAGGCGAGTTCATGGCTGTAAGTGACTACATAAAACATGGGGGCTACCATGTGTCTTAGGCTATCTTTATTTAAGCATCCAATGGTGTCAAGGGAGCACCTCCAGAGCAAAGCACCTGCTCATATTTGGGGAGTCCTCTTGAGAAGAAGTGAGCTTTGGAGGCAATACTGCACACACTCAGTCTATGGCTTCAGCCTCCATCACCAGGAACAGCTGGTGGAGAACAGCGATGTCTGGAGGGGAAATTCCGGGTGGATTTGCTGAACCAAGTGTGTCAGGAATAACCAATAAACTGTAGTAAAGAGAAAGGAACAATCCCCATTGGCACAATGGAGATAGAGAGCTGAATACTGGGCCTGCTGAAGCAGAAAGGGCTCCGTGGGAGGCTGGGTGGTTTTTGTGAGTTCTCTAGAAGGCGGCATCTTCGGTCATCTTGTGGCCTCTCTGCCTGTACTCTGAGTTCCACTTGTCAGCGTCCAGGGCCACCTTCCAGGTCTCCTCCACGAACCAACTGAGCAGTAGTACTTCCACCATTCCTCAGCCTTAAGCCACAGTTTGAGGCACGGTCAACCCAGAAACTAAGTCAGGAGAGTTGGAAACACACAGCCACACCCCCCAAAGCCACCTCTGAGCCCTGGTGTGTTTCTTTCACAGCAGGGTCCCATCAAACCTGCCAGTTTTATCACAACATTATTCTTTATTTGTTTTCCAAATTATTCTTCATGCATCACATTTTTCCTTGAGCCGTTTCCTCCCTCCAGTGAAATCTGGCACCCCAAGCAGCTCTCAGAACTAAGTTAATTATAAAATCATATTAATGTCATCCATGTAGCAATGAAATTGACTTATTCCATACATCTGAGGGAAAGACATCAATTAACATCAGGGACTGTGGCATTTTGTGTTATAACATTTACAATGCTTATGAATTTTAATATTTCTCTCTGCAAGAATTGCCATAAATATCACCTGCCATGAAGTCTTGATTTATGAATTAAGCCCAGCTTCCAGATACCATTAATATTTAAATACTGAACATTTAATTCTGATTAAGTACATGCAGGAGATATTTATCCCTGTATGAAAAATAAGTCCCTCCACCTCTCAGGGCTGACTTTTGCCCCAGGCTGTGAGCATACATAATAAAATCTGAACTGGGATGTTGAAAAAATGGGAGAGATCTCATATTAGTAACTTAACAGCCCACCCGAAAACTCAATGACAAAAGGAAGTAACACCCAAAAAGAGTATACAGCAGGAAATAATCAAACTCGGGGATGAGATCAATAAGATAGAAACATCCAGGTGATGGTGGAGCATGCCTTTAATCCCAGCACTCGGGAGGCAGAGGCATGCACATCTCTGTGAGTTTGAGGCCAGCCTGGTCTACAGAGTGAGTTCCAGGACAGGCGCAAAGCTACACAGAAAAACCCTGTCTCGAAAAACCAAAAAATAAAAATAAATAGAAACAAGCAAACAAACAAAATACGAAGAATTGGTTCTTTGAGAAAATCAAAAAGATAGACAAGCCCTAAGTGAAATTAGCTGAAAAGAAGAGAGAGGATCCCAGTTAACAAAGTTGGAGGCAGGAAATGGAACCTAACAACAGAAACTGAGGAAAACCTGAGTCCTAAGGAAATGCTTTAAAAACGTGTCCTTGGGGCTGGAGAGATGGCTCAGAGGTTAAGAGCACTGACTGCTCTTCCAGAGGTCCCGAGTTCAATTCCCAGCAACCACATGGTGGCTTACAACCATCTGTAAAGAGATCTGGTGCCCTATTCTGGCCTGTAGTCATACATGCTGTATACATAATAAATAAATAAATCTTTGAAAAAAAAACTATCCTCCACCAGATAGGAAATTCTAAAAGATATGGGTAATTTTCTGGATATATATATATATAAAACCTATCAAAGTTAAATCAAAAACAGATAAACAATTTAAACAGACCTAAAGCCCTTGTGAAATAGAAGCCATCGTTAACAGTCTAACAACAGAACCCAGGGCCAGATGGTTAGTTCAGAATTCTGACAGACTTTTAGAAAAGAATTCACACCAATAGTCCTCAAATTATCCCACAAAATAGAAACAGAAGGAATATTGCCCTTTTTATGAGGCTACAGTGCCCTGATACCTAAACCACATAAAGACCCAACAAATAGAGAGATTACAGATCAATTTCCCTTACAAATATAGATGCAAGCATTCTCAATAAAATACTTGCAAACCAAATCCAAGAATACATCAAAAAAGATTATCCACCATGATCAAGTCGGCTTCATCCCAGAGATGCAGTGATTGGTCAACATAAATAAATATAGCCAGGCAGTGGTGGCACATGCCACAATCCCAGCACTCGGCAGGCAGTGGATCTCTGTGATTTTGAGGCCAGCCTGGTCCACAGAGCTAGTTCTAGGATAGTCAGAGCTACACAGAGAAACCCTGTCTCAAAAAAAACAAAAAGAAAAAAACATACACAATAAATAAATAAAGATACATAGATAAATAAATACATGTGGCCCACCATATAAACATACATAAAAACATAAAAAGACAAAACCCAGCCAGGCAGTGGTGGTGCTCGCCTGTAATCCCAGCACTCGGGAGGCAGAGGCAGGTGGATCTCTGTGAGTTCGAGGCCAGCCTGGTCTACAGAGTTATTCCAGGGCAGGCTCCAAAGCTACAGAGAAACCCTGTCTCGAAAAACAAAACAAAACAAAAAGACAAAACATGATCATCACATTAGATACAAGAAAAGCCTTTGACAGAATCCAACATCGCTTCATGATAAAAGTCCTGGAAATACTAGAGATACAAGGGATATACCTTAAAATAATAAAGGCAATTTACAGCTAGCCCAGCTAGGTAAAATCAGTCTAAACAGAGAGAATCTCAAAGCATTTTCACTAAAATCAGGAACAAGCCAAGGCTGTCCACTCTCTCCATACCTATTTAATATAGCACTTAAGAGACCTTGCAACACTCAGTCCTAAATAGCATGGCTCCATTAAATCTCTCCCCCACAGGGCTCAGGAAGTCTGCAGAAGAGAAGGCAGAAAGATTTTAAGAGCCAAAAGGGCTGGAGGACACCAAGCAAACAAGGCCCTCTAATCACAGCAGGATGGACCTATCTGTGAACTCACAGAGACTGTGGCAGCATGCACAGAGCCCGCATGGGTCTGCACTAGATGGGGTCCCAGTGCTGAGGGCAGAAGTGTACAGAAGCTCCCGTCCCTAACTTTGCCATTGTCTCCAACTGGTAACCACTTGCCAATGAAAAGTTAGTTATCTCAAGGTGTGTAAACTGAGGACATGACTGTTCTCAGGTATGGTGAGGGGAAGGTGTTGATTGTAGATATGAGGGAGAACACAACCAGAGACATCTGGAAGAGTTCAGACAGAGAAAACAGCAGACTGAACATGGCCAGTAGACTGGACTTGGCCATGAGAGGAGGGGGTAGCAGAGTGAGAGAAGAAGGCCTCTGAGGGCCAAGGAGACCTAGGAAATAAGATTAAGTTTAAATTTTTTGTTGAAACTTACTTCATGTTAATATGTAAAATAGTGTTCTTTAAAGCAAAATTAGTGTAACTCAAAGAGGTGGTTAGCTTCACTGACAATCTCAATCCATTATCAAGGGTAAACTTCAGAAGTAAATCCGTTTATTTACATTTAAAGATTAGAATTGTATTAAGGTTAATAATTTATATGAAGGTAATTGTAGTCCATCAGAAGTTATCTTAGATTAACATGATATATGAAAATGAGCAAGACAGAAGAAAGTTTTATACTTTCCAATGCTTGTTAATTTATCAATCCACATAATTTCTTACAACAATTGTTTGTTATTATTGCATATCAAACAAGCTGGCTCTTTTGCTGTGGATGATGAAACTTACCAACTAAGGGGGAGTAAAATAAATAAATTTACTTTTATTTCATCAAAAAAAAATATTGTCCATATAATGGTATATTATAGATTGTGGAAATTTTACAAGAATCACTTCCAATACTTTTAGAACAAATTATTGGCAAAGGGTGGGGCTATTGAACATTCCCTGTGGGAGAACCTTTTATTCATATCTCTGAACAGGCTCAGAAATATTACAAGTACATACCATGAAGGTAAACTTTTCCCTATCCTTTTCTTGTAGAGATATACTGAAGAAACAGTCTTTGAAGTCAAAAGTATAATAAGCCACTCTTTAGGTAACAGAGAGGGCAAAGGCATTCCAGGTTGTAGAGAGCCCATTGGCTGAATTATTTATTTATGGCTCTCAGATGTGTCAGCATTCTCCATTTTCCATCATAAATACAGGAGAATTCCAAGGCCTGAATTCCCACAACACCCCACAGGTGTTAAAGTGATAGAAAAAGTCTTGTTTCCCTACATCTCTACCCTTCACATTGTTGTATCCTTCACATGGAACACATTCTGTTGATAGTCAGGATTCTCAGTAACTCTTGTCTCAGGTGTTCTGTATCTCAAGCTCATTTGCGATGCTTTCTTCAGCAGAACTCAGTCAACAGACCATGGATTTGATGGAGCTGGACCACCTAGAGGTCAGCTGGCGTTTGTCTAACTGGTAAGATCACATCCGAAAGGGGTGTCTTCATCCGAGGGGCCCTTGACCCTAGTGTGGAGAATGTCATGTGATCAAGGTGTCTGCAGCTTCTTTGGCTCCCTCAGTTTTCCCTCAAGAGCTGCTGTCAGTGAAGGAAAGGCTATCATACCTAGAGCTGCTGGCTGGGACACAGATAGACAAACATTGAGCCCAGAGCAATACAGACCAGAGAAATCAGTCTTTAGTCTTCAGAGAGTGAAATCACATTTTTATTAAAAATAAAAAACAGTCATTTTACTCAATAGTATCTTAACAAGGGAACAATATAAACAGTAAGTAGCCTTAACAACATGCCAAACAACAAAAACAAAAGCAAGAACAAATGAATTCCAAACCATGAACTATAACAAAGAAGAGCAAAATAACCAAAGAAAACAAAACACAACAAAATAATGAAACAAAAGAACTTAAGCTAAGCTACAGGCTTAATTAAAAAGTAAGATCAGGTTAATCAACCAAGAGATGTTGAGGCATAGTCCAACAGCCTGTGACTGCCCTTGGAAACATGGTAGGAAGGCAGTTGCAATTGGAAAAAGCCTTTTTCAAGTCAGAGTAGCCAAGCATCCTTGGAATCTCATAGGTTTTCTTCTGAGGAGGAGGCTTTGATCCTAGGGTTCAGAAGACCATGGGTTCAAGGTGTCAGTGGCGTCTTTGGCCTTCTCAGTTCTATCAAAGATGCTGTGTGAGAAGGAAAGGGAATCAGTACCAGAGGCAGGCTGGCTGGGCCACAGGCTAGACAAAATCAGGGCCTATTCACACTGGAAGCCAATGTCAAGAGCCCCCAGTCCCAATGAATGTCGTGGTTGTAAGGGTTGGAATGCAGTGGTGGCTCACTTGCCTGTGATATTTCCTGCTGCTGCTGCAGCAGCTCTGTCTGCAGGAGGATCTCATCCTGGGTTGTGGCTTGTTCCGTCTCAGGCTGGAGATTTTCAGGAGGAAGGCAGTTAGGGAACAGGCCTGGTGGGGACCTGCTATAGTCAGCTGTGGAGCCTGAACCCGCTCTAGTCAGCTGGACAGTCCAGCATCACTTTTCAGGTGAGGTCATTCCCTATATTTCCCAGGAGAGTAGTGTCTTAGTGCATCTGGACCTGGATTTTATTTTGTATTTTAATATCTGCTCGAACATGAGCTGAGAAGTACACAGTACTAGACAGGAAAATTGACAAATTTCTCCAGTTGTCTAGATACATTGTTTTGAGAAAAACATAACAGTGTAGCAATGTTTGATTGACAGCTCAGGGCAGATGTACATGACCCTGTTAAGATAGCAGGTGAATGTGAGCAACCTGGGAAACTCAATGTAGACCCTCTAAGAGAGCCTACAAAGTAAAAGCAGGGAAGGTTCTGATAATTACAACAGCACAGAAACCTGCCTGAGTTCACCACCTCAACCTCTAAATAATCTTATATTGAGAAAAATTCTTTTCACAGGAGACAGATGCACACTGCAGAGAACCTGTAATAGCAGGAGTGTGCTGCATGCAGATCTATCCAAGTAGGAACTTCTATCTAAAGGTGATGTTTTTGAAGGAAAATAAAGTGGCAGGAGCACACACTATCCTCCAACACTAACTAACCCTCCTCCTGCTAGATTGAGGACTATGAAAGGGAGATTTGTGGGGAGACACAGGGGACACTGAGAAGACACTAGAGATCTCAGAAGTGAATAGGGGTACACACTCCTCAGAAACACTAAGGATGAACCATTGTATTTCCAGGGGAAGTTCTTGTTGACTGGGCCAGCACAATTCCCTGAGGTGGTCTGTCTGCCTCCAGCTGAGAGAAATCCAGATGGAGAGAATCCCAAAAAGGACAGATATCCAGGTACAGGTGACCTACGTGGTTCTAACTGCTCCTCCCAGCTTGGGCTCCCACCTCATCTCGGAGACTCTGAAGTGATGCTGCAGCTTTTCTGCCAAGTCCCTTTGCTGGGTGACCAGGTCCTTCTGCTTCAGCAGGTCCTTCAGTCTTTCATCCAGGACTTCTTGATCCTGTTCATTAGAAGATTGTGTTCTCAATGGAGTGTGGGGTGTTGCTCACTCACATGCACATATATAAAGTCAGGGACACACAAGTTAATGTATGCACACATACTTGCACACTGTAATACACCGACAAGTTCAATTTCCAGCCAATTCTAATAAAAAGTGCCATCACCAGGAACACTTTGAGAAGACAACTGACTTTCATTGGATGAGAAATGAACACAGTGAACATGAGAGATAGGCACAGTACTTTCTCAATACATTTGATCTCATCATTAAAAATATTTCATGACTGTTTTCAGAGAAAAACACACACATGAGTTCACACATTCACATGCACGATCATACACTTAAACTTTTAAGCATCCATACTTCTAACACACAAACAATCACTTACCCCTACATATACAGGAAATATGGGCACACACACACCCACTCACCCATAGGCAGACATATACAGAAACCAAAGGAACATGAAAGTTCAATTAATAGCCAGCATTCACACACATACAGAGGTTCACCCACACAGATGGACAGAAATGCACCACACACAAACACACAGAGACACACAGACACACACACACAGACACACACAGACACACACACACACACACACACACACACACACACACCACAAACACATACAAACACAAACCTCCTTAACAAGAGGACTTCTGCATTGCAGCACTTTTTCTGCTGCAGGAGGAGGGCATCTGTCTTCTCTGCTATGTGCAATGCTCTTAGACTCAGTCTGGATCTGCTACGCTAGCCTGCACTTACTGTTACTTCCATGAACATTATCCATTCCCAAACTTACTGATGACACTGGTTTAAAATTAATTCATCAAAATTTCTTCACTAAACTTACTCTAGCTCCTCCAAGGAGACCTGGAGAGCTCAAGTGAAAGAGAGTGACACATGGTCAACACCCAGGAGGATTTCAAAAGATGACAGTTCATATGATATGAATTCAGCCCCAATGTCAGTCAGAAGGAGGCCAGTGACATCACCTGCAGTGATTTTCAGGAACACAGCACTCTGCATAACTGTGAGAGGGAAATGTGCTAAGACACAGCCATGCACATGACATAGTCAGTAACACAATGTCAGCAAGGAGATGCTCTGCGGGACTCCGGTTTGTGAAGCCAATGAGACAAACTAGACATTTCCTGTTGTGTTAGCTCTGTGTAGTGAAAGCAAAGATGTCTAATTTTTATTTTTAAAAATAGCTGTATTTATTGATCTTTGTTATGTATTAAAAACACATGTGGAGTGAGTAGAAAATTCATTCATAATGAAAAATGAAAAAAATCCACATGTATACCAAAGCAATAAAAGTGTATAAACACAAGAGAAAGCGACTCCCTCCTTTTTCTTTCTGCGCAATTGAAACTTGTGACAATTAGATGAGACAAAACAAGACAGAGGCCCCATTGGGGATAGAAGATCCAGAGTGCCTGCCAGCCACAATAGCACAAATAAAAAATTTTAAGTTCAGTGAATGACCTTGGTTCAAGGAAACAAGACAATAAGCAACAGATGACAACATGCGAATTCATTATGTAGTTCTGAACACACCCACATGTGTACACATTTACACATGCCTGCATAGATCATACACAGACCACAGAAATCAAAAGTGAGCAGAAAAAAAGAAGAGGACATGATGTTGAGTGAAGAGATAAATTTAGACTATGCACATCAGATGTTTCTCAGAGAGATACAACACAGATACTCATCCCCTGGGTACTAAAAATGCCTAGGGGAAAGCACACAGTTTAGTCAAACTATGTTGAGGTGATTGAAGAAACAGTTCTCTTGAAGCCTCAAATCTGTCTCTCCAACCCTCAGGATGCCAAAGTCCATCCACATCTATGGTCATTCAGGAAGGTTCAGACTGGAATGTCCTGGATGTGAGAACTGTTCAGCACCACCCACAGAAAACAGGGCTGACAAGCTGATACTCAGGCTTCTGTCAGTATGAATCAAGAGTTAAGCAAAAAGAGGAGAACACATTGGGATGCAGGAAGAAAGGATAAGACCACATGCTACCCCAAAGGTTGACAATGAAAAAATTCACTTGGCATTGGCCTAGGGCTCTAGTACTTGAAAGCTTCTTCCTACTTATGATATCACATGACACATGAAAGCAAATGATTCTAACATAATGACATATAGGTGTGTGATATCTGACTGACCTATCTCTCTGAATGTTCTGCAGTTTACATCAGAGCAATAGGGTTGGCTTTCCAGTCACGCAGTATCTAGCAAGAGGATAACTCTACAGAAACACTTTTGAATGATCACTGAAATGGATGCTGGATGGGTGGGTGGATGGTTCCATGGGAGTCTCTATTTTATGGTTTGACAGTTGGGGAGACTGCTGCTATTGCCTCAGCCTACCTGCTGCTGCTCAGAACAGGAATCATAGATCTTCTCATGAGCTTCCTTCAAGAGCTTCTTCATCTCCTCACAGGTCTCTTGCAGCTCAATCTGCTCCTTCCACAGCCGTCTGTTCTGGAGTATCAGCACATGTACATCCTTCTTTAGCTGAGTACACTCTCTTAGGATCCGGCCATTGAGGAAACTAAACAATCACAAAATCATGGTGAGCCACAGCGAGCCTCCATTTGACATCCCTACATCCAGGTACCACCAACCATGAAAAGTCAGAGGCCCCCAGACAGCACAAGAATGGAGCTCCCATTGGTTAAGCCAGCATCACTCAGAGGAAGGCCAAATCCAGAGAATAACCAAATTCCAGAAAGATTCAATCTACTTCTGAAAATCCTGGTACTAAAACGGATCCTGTGCCTCTGAGAACAGGGTGCAGCCCACACATGTGCTTGACTGTTCATGGCATTGGGAAAGCATCAGCAGGTAGAAACCAAACACTCTCTGAAGTAGGGCAGAAGTTCCAACAGGAATAATTCTGTCTACAGATTCCAGGCAATCCCGAACTGTGGAGCCCCTGCCAGTGCCCAGAGAACCTGGGCTGCCAGACATCCCCTTCATGGTGCAAACCATTTCTCTGTCTAAGGCCTCCTGAGTTTAGTAGGACAATGATGAGAGGGGCTCAAAGTTTTTCCACATTTAGCAAAACTGAGTCCAATGGGCACAAATCAAAGGCCCACAAGGCCGACTGCTTGCTAAGAGGCACACGGCCTTGAACCAGAGTCCTCATTTTGGGTCAAGGACAAAGAAGGGCAGAAACAGTCCCTCCCAAGCTATTGGGCACTTACCTAAAGTATTCAATCTCCTCCATCAGCGCCTTGCACTTGTCCACGGCATCACAAATCTCCATGGGCAATATCTGGAGAGCCGACATCACCTTCTTGTGTGCCATTTCAAGCATCTCAAGCTCAAAATTCAGCCTGTGGTAGGGCATGGACCCAGGAGAAAAGAACTCCATGAACACAGGCCACAAGGATCACATAAATGAGGTTGTCTCATGGACTACTCCAGCACAGTGGGGTCCATGGCCAGTCACTTAAACACTGTTACCTTCTGGTGCTTATTAAACATCCTATCCTGTCCTCAGGACAGAATAGCCAGCAAGTCTAAGGGAGGGAGCCTGAGCTGCATGAGCACCCTCAGTGGGCTGGAGCTATAGATAAGCACTCTAAGAAGTTCCCTGGAATCTGTGCCACATACCTAGACACACAAGAAAATTTTGATAACATTTCTCCTGTCTCCAGAACAGGGATTCTCATTCCTGGGTGCCTCTAGCTAACCAGAAAACCAGAGCACACAATCAGTATTTCCAGGGAGGAGCCCCAACTGAAGGATGGTTTTCTTAACTCACAGGTGATTCCAATGTTCTTCGAGGTGATCACAGTGGACAGGAGGTGTGCTGTTCAAAGTGGAGTTCCCTTGCTTCAACAGTGCCATCACGTGGACACATGTTAAATCCTCAGACACTGTCACAGCCCCAAGATTCTAAGGAACATGCACATGCACACACACACACACACACACACACACACACACACACACACACACCACATGAAATCACGATGTCCAAGAAATGTTGAGACCTGGCATTGTCACAGAGGATAAGCAGACCAGAGAGGAGCAGTGTTGAGCTCCAGGTCTCCCAACCACACACTGACATGCATGAATGGGACCTGGCCGCTCCAGGTGCTGTCAAGAGCTTTCAGACACAATCATCTGCTGGTCAAGTACAAAGACTCACCCCAAACACACAGCACCTAGCATCTCCCACAAGCTAACCCCTGTCAATACCTCTTGAAACATATGTTGAGAGCTCACACTCTACCATCCCTATCCCCAGAGTGATTCAGGCCACTGGTTCTGCTTTTCATTTGGGTGGAGCAGAACGGCCTGTGTCCCCATCTCATTCCTACCCAGTCTGCAAGTCTGCATCTCAAAGGCATTCTAAAATTAGTTTAGGCAGCAGGACACCCTGGAGTTTCAGACTTCTGTTCCTCAGGAAACCTGGGCTTGATACTTTGGTGCAAAGACAGTCAGCAGAGAACTGGACAAAATGATTACCTGTTGTTCAAATCTTTGTCACTATAATTGGCCAGGATTCCACGCAGCTCATTTCGCTCACACGACATATCATGTAGCCGAATGGTGAGTTTCTCTATTTTTTTCATCTCCTGTTCCTGCTCCTGCTCTGTGAAGGTAGATAGTTGGGAGGGTGCCTCCTCTGTAGTCCCTGCAGGTAGATAAAAACAAATGAACTTGTATTCTTGACTGGCCTAGGACCAAGAGAGTCCATGCAGAGTCCCAGGAAGAAACCTAAGGAAGAGAAATGCTGGGATCCAGTGAAGCTTCTCAACAACATGGCAGCTGTCCTCTAACTGGGGCACTTGAGCTCTGTCTCTGTCCTCAAACACTCTGGCTAATCATATGCCTCACTCCCTAGTGCAGCCATAAGCTAGCCCTGCCAAGTAGAATTGGAGGACAGTGTCAGCTCATATCTGATGTGATGCAGGTAAGTACTGTTGTTCCTGGATCTTAGCAGCACCAAGTCCTGATCACATGTGCCCAGAAACAAAGCATCTGAATATGTGTTGTGTGGCCAAAGGGAGTTTCCCTCCATTCTTATTGGCAGCAGATTCCCATGGAAACTGAAGGAATCCACTAGGATGAAGTGCAGCAACACCTCCCAGAGAGGGGCAGCTCAGTGGTTCATCTGTTTCTCCCTCCCCTCTTTCCCAATCAGAATGATATGAATGATCTCCACAAAGCAGCTGCAGCCTGGACAATTCATGGGTCTCCTAAAGTCACCATCAGTGACTCTTGACTCTGGGACTGCTCTTTAGAAAGCCAGAGAAGCTAGACAGTCCCATTGCTACCTAGAAACTCCCAGAGGCTGAGCTCCACTACTAAAAATCCCAGCTCAAGTTCACCTCCTCCAGGACACAACACAGGAGACATCATAGAGAATATCAAGGACTCTCTAAGATAGAATAGAATCTCCATAGAAGAGACTATTAGCATCACCTCCAGCAGCCTTCAATTTTCCACTAACTAGCTCTTCTTCAGTTCACAAGAACCATGTTACCCTTCTCAGAAACACAAGGGAAGATCTTCAGCACTTCCTCCTTATAGAATCAGAGATAACTTTCTGTTTCATTAGACTATTTTCACTACTTTATGTATGGGAAGTTGAAGACTCACTTCAAAACACATCCCTGGAAATAACTGGCCCCTTCCTAAGATGTCTAGTCCATAACTTGAGACATAAATTTTGCTAGGGAATTAGCTCAGGAAGGTGGGGAGGAAAGATCAGTCCCCTGATGTAAACAAACACATTGTGAAGGATTCACAGGGCTATTACAGTATGTGGGTGTGGTGGGAGGTTGTGGGTGTCCTGTCAGAACATAGAAAAGTCGCATAGTTAATGAGAAAAAATCACCCTGATTCATTAGCACCATACATTCCTGCACTCACGATATTAGCAAATGTGTGATTAACTAGTGTCAGGCTGCCAATGCTAAGAACTGGCCTCTCCAGGTGAGCCCTCAGACACAAGAGCAAACACTCCTAGTAATGGTCGATTCCTGCACTAGAGACTGAGGAAAGATGAATGGCTAGAGAGAGGCCAGACACAGATATGTAAGGGCATTTTGAGAATAGCAAATGTGTCACAGTCATGGGAGAGTATGTAGTGTGTCACTGCTATGTTGCTTCACCTAGAGCTACACAAAGACTAAATCGTTGAACTAGAACCACCTGCGACAATGCATATGCACTTACAAAGGAAACAGGCACTGCCTGCTTAAAGAATTCTCATGGGAGCATGAGAAGGGCAGGAAAAGGACACAGGAGTCATATTATTAGGGGTCCTTTGCCCTAGATCTTTCCCAGATCCACACTTCCCATTTGCGAATTTTCTGGCAGTCCTGAAATGAGGAGCTAGCATCATGCTCATCCTGGATTGCAAATTCTTCAGACGACTGGACTGTGGTTTCAGTAGTGTAATTGGTGGACCCTAGACCAAGTGAGTGATGTGGAGTAAACCATGTCCATTCAGATGTTATATCACCCTGACAACCATGTTAGACAAGGTTAAGTATCTCAGTAATTCCCTATTCCAGAAGTCAAAGCACAGCACCTGCCCTACCCACTACCTCATCTCAGTCAAACCTGACACACTGAAAAATGCTCAGGAAGTAACTGACAGATGAGACTTTGCCCTAGAAGTTTCTCAAAGACCAGACTTGAGTCTCCCACACTGTGGATGTCAGTTCTCCCATCTTTATATAGGGAGGTGGCTGTCTCAGCAGTCAGCAGGTTTCCTCTTTCTCCCTAGAGAAGATGACCCAAGGGAAATCCTCCTAAGGCTTATTCAAGCTACAGAGAATGCACTGTAGCTTCAAGTCCACAACCAAGTACTTTGAGGAACGAGGAGAATATTGCTACTGTCAAACTGAGTGTATGGATGCCCAGCTCACTTACTCTACACTTAAAACTCTCATGTTAATGGGGAAACCATGCAGTATCAGAACAAGTCATCAGATTCACAAAGCCATCCTCACTGACAGTCAAAGACACCCAAGGCTGGCAGGATGGGGACAGTATCAGTCCAGGTACACTAAATCTATCAGCTCTCAGGCTGAACTGCCAATCTCTGTGTCATCAACACCTGGTAACTCAGAAACCCCAGAGGTCATTTGAAGACAGTAGCACTTGGTGGAATTGCCCTGCTAGTGGCTGTGGTGTAAAGTATGAGAACTTCAGGCTTTGCCAGGGCGCTCTGCTTTACCAAATATTATAGGCACACAACTGAAGGACTCCAGTGTGTGTAGGGGACACAGTTGTGGTACAGAAATCTCATTAGTTCCTCTGTTCATCCTTCCCCACTCAGAATAAAAGCAGATGGTACCCAGAAAAGCACCTATACCCTTGTCAATTCCTGCCTCTGCCAAACTAACCATAATGGATCCTTGATCTGGGTGTGCTCTTTAGGATCCCAGAGCAGGATAGACCTATTCCTTTCCAGAAGTTCCCAGCTCTTGAGCCCTAGCCCTGGAAGGCTCAAGCCCATCACATCCAAAAAGCTGCCCAGACCCTCCCTTAACTCACTGCGTCTTCCCCAACAGCATTGATTTCTCCAAATTTTCCAGTGAGACCTAGGGCCTGCTTCCTTCTGCCTCACTCTGGTCTCTCCAAGCTGTGTATTTTCTCTCTCAAATAAACGCCTCAGTCTTGACCACATCTTTCTTGGTGAACCTTACAGTAACTGAACTAATGTCCTAAGCTCATGTGGTGTTGCTACAATACTAATGACATCACTGGAGTTCCATGAGCTTCCCAGGAAACAGTAGAATTCCAGAGAAGAGACTGCTGATGTCATGGGGCACAGCCATGGCTTCCTTGTTAATTCTCTCTAACTGACCAGTTGGTGAGCTTTCCGTTCCAGGAGTCACTGCTGTGACACAGGGGAAGACATTCAGCTCCTCCTCCTTCCAAAGCTAGAGATTTCTCTCTGCTTCATTAGAGTCTTTTCACTACTTCACCCATGAGGAGTTGAATGCTCATTTCTAAACACTGCCAAAATTTGGCCTTCCTGTCCTGTTGGGAGTCTACCCACTACCCTCACATTTCCCTAGAACAATCTTGAGTAGGAGCAGCAGAAAATATTACTTAGAAGGATAAAAGGGGAGAAATAGAATGAAATACAGGAAAGCCTGGAGAGAACCTGGCTGTCTCTGCCCTAGGGTATTTTAAGGAGCCAAGGGGTAGAGAAAGACTACCCCCAGCACAGCCAATGCAGACCATCTCAGACACCTGCACTCAGGTCCAATCGTCCTCTCTATGCAGGCTGCTGGGTAAAGCCACCAAGAAACCTGTAAATGGGATGCAATGTCATCCTTAACTTCCACACCCAATAATATGAGAAACAAAGCATGCCAAGAAATTAGTCAGGATGACGTAGAGGAGTGGGAGAAATCCCCTGTACTAAACAGGCACCTAGGGAAGGCTAAGGGTAAGTGGCAGTGCTCATTGGGAATTTGTAAATGAAATGAGACTCTTATGAGACCCAAATCTGTTCTAGAATGTCCTCTCTACATGCCTGGTGTATTAGTCAGGGCTCTCTAGAGTAGCATAAGCTATAAAGTGAATCCCTTCATATATTAAAAAGGGATTTTTTTTATAATGGCTTACAAGCTGTCCTCTAACTAATCCAACAATGGCTGGCTATGAGTGGAAAGTACAAGAATCCAGTAGTTGATCAGACTACAAGTCTGGATGTCTCAGCTGTCCAAACTCTATGCTGTAATCTCACAAACAATGCTCTAATGCCAGTGAAGGAATGGATGTGCTAACAAGGTGGAGGAAGCCTAGAAAGAGGAAAATCTTCCTTCTTCCAGGTACCTCTATAAGGTTCCAGCAGAAAGCATGGTTCAGATTTCATCTCAATTAATGATTTTAATTAAAAGTGTCACTCCCTACCTGAATGATCCAGAGTAAAAATAGATCTTCTTATTTCAAATGAAGCAGAAATGGCCCACAGGTTTGCCCTCTCTTTTGGGGTATTAGTTTAGCCTAGATGTAGTCACATTCACAACCAAGAATAGCCATCACAATTGTATTCTTCACTTCATTGATATTCATGAGCAAATGACTCAGAGAGTGAAATGAAGGAGTGATGGTGATTAAACATCACATCTGGATCACCTGTACGTCTATGCCATGATGATGTTCAGTGGCCATCTATGGCCATCAATGGCTGAAATAGGATGAAATGCCAGTCTGTGTTTTCTTGGGTAGGAAGGATCAGCTATAAAGCCAGTTACAAAGGAATCTGGTCTATCTTTATAATTGAAGATTTGGAATACAAATAATTATGTTATGTCTGGTAGGATCTGTGTTGGAAAAGGGTCCAAGAGGCAGAAAATGGTTACTCTTTAAAGAAATAGGAAGAAAGCAAACACACTGGACCTGAAAGAAAGAGCAGGGTGTCATAAAGAGCCTGTGAATTTGGACTTGAACTCTTCCAGGACACATCTTGCTTACTCCATTCATTCTGAGATAGGGAAATAATCTTACTTCAAATAGGACAACCCTGGGAAGACACCTGGGTGGGGGATCTTCATTGTAAACAACAGCTAGCAGCCTCCTATTATTTTCTAAGCAAAAATGATTTATTAAGATTTGAATTTCCTCTGATGGTTAAAGAGGCAGGATTTGGAGACAGCAGAAACAGGAAACAAATCATACCCAAGAGTTAAATCATGTTACAGAGCTCACCACTGACACTAGCATGATGAGCATGAGCACTGCAGTGTGTGCCACCAAGAATACTGGCTTTGTGCCTGGGGCTGATTTAGAAGCTTGCAACATCTATGGCTCTGAAAATGGGATGCAGCCTGTCCCTAATCATCAAGCTGAATGGACTCCTCCATTTCTCTAGAACATGAGCTCTGGCATGTAGTTGATATTTCCGGATAGCATTTGGGACCCATCCATTGTAGTAAAGGATTGGCCTTCTGATGGAAACTCCTCCACCAAAACACTGCAAGGATGGTCAAAGGTTCTGGGAGCCAACAGCCACTCCCCATGTCCATTCTTCAGCCTCCAGAAGGGGCTTCAATAGTCAAATTTACCAACATTTCCTTTGTGGCTTGTGTATTGTCACTCCTTTTAAATAAAGTTACATTTTCCAACACAAAGTCTTTGAAATTAATCTTTATCCATTTGAATTTTAACTTTGTCATAGCATTCTATTCATAGAAAATACATTTCTTTGCAGTAAGCTGAGGTTAATGTTTTCCCCTTTGTGGCTTGCTGTGAGGACTAAACTTGGTTGTCTACTTGAGGAGTTGACTTCTTCACACTAGCTTGCAGGTATGCTTCTTGGGCATTTTCTTGACTGCTAATTGTTGGAAGATGTCTCAGCTTGCTGTGGGTAGCAGCATCCCCAGGCATGTGAGCCTGGGCAATACAGGAAAGGTAGCTGAGCAGAGCAGTGAGCAGTGTTCCTCTGTGGTTTCCAAGCCTTGCCTTGGGATCTTGCCTTGGCTTTCCTTGATGATGGACTACAACCTGTGAGGTGAATAAAATCTTTACTTTCCCAGATTGGCTTTTGGACTATATAAGAACAACAGAAAGCTAACTAGAACATTTGACATATTCTCAGAGCATGCTCTGATAACCCATTCTTTTCTATGTTGTCTGTAGACTCTTTTTTTCACTAATTACAAAGTTTGTGGACATTGCATCTGTGGCAGTATCCAGTCTACCAATCTCACAGACTGATTACATAACTCTATTAAAGCATTTTTTTTATTTTGTTAATCTCATATGACATATTTCTCTCTAACATGTATGCTTCCCTACTCTTCCCTCTTTAAAAGTACCTCTGGATATTCCTGCATTTTCCAATTTATAAATTATCCTTTGCCCCATAATAGAGCATTTATGGATAAATTATTAAGTTCCACAGGAAAGATACATTATATTATTCACATTTCCTAACTCAAGATTTATTCCTTTAGTATTATTAATTTAGCAAAATTGACCTTTTCTATTACCTACTTATCTACCAAACTTTTAAAACCTCCATTCATTTTAATCTTGAAAGTCTTTCAGAACATCAACTTTAAGGGTTGTGAATATATTTAGATTTCTCTTGGATAGGTCATTGCTGTTTTAATTAATAGGGTGCTTTAAAAGTATGCTAATCTAAATGTCTAATATGTTTTAAGCCTATTGTGAGTGACATTGTTTCCTTGATTTCATTCTCAGTGGGTTTGTCATTGGTATACAGGAAGGCTACTGACTATTCTGTTAGTTTTGCACTCTTCCATGTTTATCAATGTATTTACCAGCTTTAAGGTCTTCTAATAAATTGCTATTTCTATTTGTTTAGAATCAAATCATCTGCAAATTAGGACATTTGGACTTCCTCCTTTTCCATTTGTGTCCCCTTTATCTACTTCAGTTGTCTTATTGATGTAGGGAAGAGATCAAGTACTGTATTGAATAGATGTGGAATGAGTGATTATCCATTCCTGAATACTTGGAATTATTTTGAGATTTCTGTTTCCTATTTAGTGTGAAGCTGCCATGAGCTTGTTGTACAATGACTTTATTATGTTGAAATACATCCTCTATATTCCTAGATTTTCCAAGAGTTTCATCATGTATGAGGTTGGACTTCTACAAAGGTCCTTTATTTCATATACTCAGATGGTCATGTAGTTCCTGTCTTTTATTCCTTTTATGTGGTGGAATAAATTTGTTGATTTATGTATGTTGAATTATTTTTGCAGGTCTGGGTTGAATGATTTATTTTTGCAGGTCTGGTGCATGATAATTTTTTGACGTTATCCTGAACTTGATTTGCAAGTGTTCTATTGAGAATTTGTGTGGATATATACATCGTGGTATCTGTGCTGTAATGCTATCTATCCATTCATCTATCTATTCATTATTTGTCCACCTATCATTCTACTTATCTATTTATTTACCTTCTTACCTATCTATGTATCTATCTGTCTCCCTCTCTCAACACCCGGGTATTCCTGGCATAAAGAAGAGTTTGGAACAGATGCTTCATTTTTTATTTTATTGGATAGTCTGAGGAGTATTAGTTGTCCTTTAAATGTCTGGTCAAATTTGACACTGATTCTGTCCTGCTCTAGGCTTCCTTTTGTTGGACAATTTTTAATTACTGCTTCCATTTCATTAAATATTATGGGATTATTTAAATTATTCATATTATCTTGATATAATTTTGGTGGATCACACACATCAAGCAATCCATCAATATTTTAAAAACCTTTGTCCAGTTTGTTGGAATGAGGATTCTTAAGGATTAAATAACCACCATGTCTGCTTTTTCGTCCTGTGTTTTATTATTTTCATTCTCCTCTTCCTATTGGTTAATATGGTTAAAGGATTGCCCATCTTGTTACTATTTTCAAAGAATCGAAACTTTGTTTCACTGTATCATTATATTTTTCTTTTTAATTCACTGATTTCAGCCATATTTAATGGGGCATCTATATCCTTTGAACCTTCAACAGCATTCAAAGACAATCTTGAGAGATGAGGCAGAAAGATTGTA